>WEIV01008081.1:231003-306596 GCA_013390005.1 Calyptomena viridis
CGGGGCGGCCGCCGGGGATGCCCCGGGACGCCAACTTCGGGCTCGGGAGGGAGCGGTGCCGAGGCAGCGGCGGCGGGAGGGCTCCGGCCCGGGCAGCGCCGGGTGTAAGCGGGAGGGCGGAATGCCCGCATCGGAAGGACTGTGCAAGTTTTCCGTCTGTGGCTTTTGCAAACTTGCTACCAGGGCCCCCCGCCCCCTCCGCAGTGGAAATAATGAAAAGAGAAGAAAAACAACACGACCGGTTCATTGTGAATTTTTAACTACATTCGCTATTGCAGTTCTAGAAGGCCCCTATTTATTCAGAAATAGGCCAGTGATGCCTGTTTCACAGTCACATGTGTGCTTTAGTGGAACAATTATATCTACTTTGGAGAAACTTGTTGCCATTATAAAATGATTTTACATGGTAACCTTCATATCTGACAGTTTTACCCGCTCTTAACAGTGTAATTCCGGTGGAAGAGGTTTTACAGCAAAAGAAAAGGCCTACCTTGCTGTTTCTTTGCTGTTCCTTCCTTCCTTCACGGGAACTGGCTGCTGCCAATAGCCCAGGAGGTTACCATAGCGAACAGCTCCCTGAGGCAGAATATAAAGTGCACCGTGCAAAACTCATTCTGGAGAAAAAGATAATCCACCTTGTAACTTTAGAAGTATCATTGTTGCAACTTTCTTAATGTTTACAATGTATGTGAACTGGTCAGAAACTTCTGATTTGTAAGAGAAAAAGTTGTTAATGGCAAATAGTCTCATTGTCGCAGGAGTGGGGGCTGTAACTTGTAGCGTCTACAGCACTCGGCAGGATGGATTCCTGCTCTGGCTACGATGTGTGATTACTGTTTGAAAACAGCCAACTGTTGGGGCAAAGTAAATCAATGTCAAAATGAAAATAGATCAATTAACTGAGAAAACAGGTTTCTTGCATGGTAGGTGTTACTGACAAGGATTTTACAATTAAGAAAAAAGAATAAAAAAGTCTCTATCTAAAAGATCATCTCTAGGGACAAGACTTAGTGGGCTTCCTGCCTTCAATTCAGCCACTTCCTCTTTTGCATTTGGTTTGTGAATTGTTGCTGTGATTGAGGGACGAGGATGAAATCTAGTTCTTCCCAGAACCAATGTTAGTGGGAAAACAGGAAGATGCTTCCTGATAAGACAGATGACCAAATAAAACTGTTTGAGACCACTACCATTTTTTATGACTCCCAGCTAAGACGTAACATAGAGGTGTTGGGAGAATGGCTTTGCTCATGTTTGGTGTGTCTGTGCTGGGCAGTTACCCTGGAAGGCTTCAGTATCCTGTTACATGCACACTTTCTCTACAAGAGACAGCAGTGCAAGATAGACAGCAGAGAAACAGTGGCAGATCTTTGTGATTATTGATCTGTATGGGTTTTCCTTTGCTATTTTCCCCCCTCTACTATTAATTTGCCTGTATTGAGTTATCTTATCTGATTCTTAAACATAGCAAATCTCCTAAGCAATTGCTGTGCAGAAAAAGTGGGTTAAGTGTAAGATGACATGTTACTGACTGATAGAGTTTGCATGGTGTAACCTTTATATTCTGGGAAACCTTTCACTGTCTCATGGGGAAGATGTTAATGAGTATTGCAAAAAAGCCCATTTGTCATAGTATGTTTTGGTAACACTTTACAAGGTTTTTTTATTGTTTCATGGCAGACCAGTGACAGCTGTAGACCTTAATCTTTCTGTCATGCTTGCTTTTTGAATTCACTGTATTTGCAAATCATTTTAACATCATTGCTGTGCTTCCACTTGCTAGGTTTGGCCATGGCATGATGATCATGCAGTGATGCAGACATCAATACAGTCATTTTGCACTGGCTTGACTTAAGTAATTGTCCTACAGCTGATGCACTTGAGATATTGGCAACTTAATTACGCAAACATGCTGACAGTGAAATGACTCATGTTAAATTCGTTAAAGTGTCCTTTAAGTGCATGAGAAATTTCAACCTGGGGGGGTGTTTAGTACGGGGCGTTTTGGGGAGAGAGTTTCCAGTGCCTGAAAACATGGGGCTGGCATTACATCCATTGTTTCTGTGATGACATGGCAGCCTCAGTGTTACCGAATATTCTTCTGATTTGGTTTCTTGACCGTTTAAATGTGCATTTCTGTGTGTGGCAGATTGGTCATTGACTTAAAACAGTGTAGCCTGTGTAAGTTACAAATGTTTTCTGGAGCTGTAACATCTTTCTTTGTGTTGTTCGTCTGACTCATCGTGCGTGATGAGTAGCAGGTTTTATGTGTCATCTTTGTTTTGGTAGCTTTGAGCATCAGTGTTACTGCTGGTGGTGGACTTGACTTTGTGCTCCTTTCCTTCTGCTCTTGGAAAGTGGCCATCAGGTTTTAGGTCATAGGTTTAAACTTCAGGTGGCTGTTGTTGAAAGCTTTTAGGTTGGGTTCCCCCTCCCCCCTCCCCAGATTACTTATTTACTTGAAAAGTCAGGGGGTAAAATAAGGGGGAGGGACTTGATTTTTCTGTTTTGTTTTGATTCAAATGCTTGTTGAAGTTGTCCTGAAGGCAAATGTTGTGCCAGTGTGCAAGATCCTGAAAGGGAGATTTAGCAGTTCACATTCTCCAAGTTCAGCAGAAGTTGAAAGTGAGAGTAGATCTTTATCTTAATTTTGTATTAATATCTTATGATTTTTAAATCCATGATATCAGTGTAGTGATATTTTTATGTAATTATGTATTTTCCTAACTTTAATCCATAATTCTTTCCACTGCTCAGTTTTCTTTATATTGATAAAGCCTATGAAAGACCCATTGAGATGTTAACTAGTGCTCGTTTGATTTTAAAATAGCTTTGGTTCTAAGTGTACAGAATATATGTATGTGTATATGTATTTTTTTTTTTTTTAAAGTTAGATGTGTTGCATGTAAGACACCCATTTTGTGTTCACTTGGTATCCAAGTTGATTTTTCCTCCCTTTTCTTGCACTTTGCTGACAACCTTTGTGATTTGGTGGTAGTCCTAGGAGAATAATAACAATAATCATTATTATTATCATCATAGATATAATTATTATTTTACTCTATCTTATGGGTGATTGTATTTTTAAGTGTTCTTAGCAAAGGCTGGTCTGTAGAATTAAAGTATTACAACATAAATTCTACTCTACATTATTAATAGGGCATGTCTTAGGGGAATTACATGTTTGAATATTTTAAATGTCCCCCTGCGAAAAGGAGGGTGTGAGCTTAGGCTGGAACAAGATATTCTGCATATTGGTTGGGATTCTCCAGGTAACTCTCCACATCTCTGGGAAATTAGTGAATTTTAACTAATGTAAAGCTGTGTAGTAGTGACTGAGTCCTTCGTGAATGCTCTAAAAACCTTTGAAGCTGGAAGGCAATAAGTCTTCAAGGCAGCTTCTGCTTTGTTTGTTTTGGAAGTGTTGGATTATCACCACAGACACCACTGAGGAGTGTTTTACTGGGAACTGTGCAAATAAGGAAAGCCTGGGAGCCATAGGAATAAGGAAATCCAGGTCCTGAGATCTCTTCCTTCCTCTGCTTCCCCCTCCTCTTTTTCCTTCCTTACCTCTTCTGGATTCTCTGCGATGCCCTTGTTCCTCTTTCGGTGGAGACAGTGATGTTTAGATTTGTTTTCCCTATGAAAATAAGCATCCTATTACAACACTGGTAGGATCTCAGTGTCACTGAGACCCCTGTCCCTCGATTATGTTTTGTTGACTGGGTTTGTGGAAGAGTCATGAGAGGATAGAAAAAAACTGTGTACGTGCAGACATTCCAAATTAATCAAATGAGTCTTGGTTCCTAAGAAAACCAATTAAGCAATAACATTAAAACCTGAAATAAAGAGGGCTTCAATGAGGTTTGCAGCAGAATAACCATCTCTTCTGTAGATGCCTGACTAGTACTGAGATTTCTGCTCTTTTCAAGCTGTCCTTTTTTTTAATAACACGGAGCAGCCTTAAGTGACATGAGTTCCTGCATGGATTACTTCTTTTAAATAATGCACAAGTAGGAGTTTTCCCTTCACTTAAAGTATGTGGGAGCCACACGTGTTTTGGTTTGGCTTTTTTCACCCATTGGGATTTGACACATGGACAGGTTGCAGGTGCTCACCCACAGTGCAGGTGAGTTTGTAGCTGCAGAGGTAATCTTAGCAATTTGTTCAGTGTATGTGGACATTTAAAATGTGATTATTGTCCCTAGAGTCATGCTGAGCAGCTGCTTGCTGGTTTTCAGGGTCATTGTTGATAGTGCTGTGGCACTTCATTTACACTGGTTTATTTGCTGTTACACTTGAGGACACTCGTGTTCACTACAGAAATGATCTCTTTCTTCAAACAGATGAGTTGGGAAGGAGATTAGTGGAATGTGATGTTAACTAAAAATGATGCAGCTATTAAACCTTTGAGATTGTCTGAGAGTACTGATGAGTGAGAAAAGAGATGCATCTTGGATTTTTTTTTTTTCTAAGAGTAAACTATGCAGGGCTGAGTGACCTCCTCTCCCATTTTGGCTGATTGGAGTTGAGGGCTCTCAGTGTATCTCGAGAGGTGCTGTCTTGCAGAATTGGGTCATTGGTCGAAAGTAATGATGTGGTGGGGAACCCTGCAAGGTTTTGCTGTTTGTCACTTAATCTTTTTCAAGGATGTGAGGGACTGGAGCAGTGTTATTCAAGTAGATATCAAGTGGATTGGGGAAGGTGAACTCCATCTTGGTTTATTTAGAGGCTGTAGTCACTATTTCTTCTGGGGATGGGTGGCAGAAAGCCATAAATAGCACCTTCAGATTTGTCATTGTTTCCAGAAGAAACCAATCAAGTCAGGAAGTGAAGGCACTTCCCCTCTGATGCTGGGTGCACATTTATTACAAATGGCTCCAAGTTCTGTGGGTGTCTCACCTCTCCATTCTGGAGTCAGTGCTGCCATGGCATTTCTTAGCTCTTTCTTGATTTCTCAACCTGGGAAAATATATAAAAATTAAGACTACTTTTTTTATTTGGCATATTTTTTCTTTTTGTTGCTTGAAGGGAATACATTGAGAAGTACCTACCTCCTCAGGAGCTGTAGCATTGTGCACTTTGGTCTCTGTGTGGGGAGCCATGGCCTCTGGTTTAAAAAAAGAAATTTCTTTTTCTCGAAATCATAAAAAAAGTTACAAGATTTTTAAATCTAAGGACTGTGAAACTCCATTCTACTGCAAAGCCTTGTCTGAAACTAGGGTGGGTTTTTGTAAGTATCTTTCTTGTCAAAGCATCTCTTGAAAGGAGGTCAACATTGGCCTTAGTGCCCAATAACTTTGCTCTGAGAATGAGGATGTGGTGCTGAAAAAGCTTTGTTTTGGAGTACAGAGAAATGCCAGTGAAGCCTGACAGGTGTAAGTCACCCTCAGATATATTTTCCTGATGCCAAGTATGCCCCCATTCATATGTAAAGTACTAAATTGTTCAAGTGATGCTTTCAAGTAACTTCCAAGATCTGTCATTAGATTCTTATAGAAATGTCTGGGTAGGGAATGCCAAGCAGGCAGGGGAGAACATGGGCTGCTTTCCTGCTGTTGGGCCAGCAGAACTCACAGAATGCACATCCTAAAGAAGTTATTGAAGAAGGCAGTGATTCCTTCCAGGATTAACTCTGCTCATTGCTCTTTAAAGTGTTACCATGAGGGTTAAACTAATGGCCCTAAGAAATAATGCAAGCACAGGATCAGTCAGAATTGTTACATATATAGCACTAATTGGCTAATTGAACCAAGCTAATCAACTCCTTTTAAATGAATGTGACCATAGGCACAGGCATAGGAAAATCTTCCCACTTCCAGGGAAGTTTTTTCTCCCTTATTTGCCAAACAAGACCTAATCAATTTAGCTGTGAGGCTTTTTAGTCCAGTGGCCAAGAGCAAAAGTCTGCTTTTTCAAGTGATTATTTTATGTCTTATTTGTTAAACTTTTTTATTAGAGTTTGGGGAGGGAGGAGGAACTAAATTTTTAATTCCCCTTTTTGTTATGGTGAAATCTTACATTTTGAACTTATTCCTTAGCAAATTTAGACATGTATTTTGTCACCCCTCTTAATTAAAACCAGTGTATTTAGAGGAGTGGCTTTGTTGAAGTATGTGAGTCCAGTTTATTGTGATAATAAGCCACTTGTAGATAATTGTAGCCTCACTGCAAGTGCTGAGGGAGCATGTCCACAGTTGGTTTGTTTGCTTTTCATTTTTTAACCAGTTCATCCTATGTAAGAAAGAGATAATGACTGGAAACCTCTTCTTCCAGTCTTCATACAGAGTGATACAGAAGTATAACAGCTGGAAGGACAGGGTGACAAGGAAAAAAAGCAACTTTCTTAACTGAAGTTAATGTTTCTTATGTTTTTATTGAAAATCAAAATACTATTTTCTGTGTTTCCACCTTCTCTGTTTGTGCTTTTAAGGTATGAATATTGATTATCTAAGTAAAATGAAAGTGCAGTTTTTATTTCTAATTGGAGTCCAATTTCCATCTATAAAGAACTTGTCATAAATTATAATTCTTGTGATTATCCAATAAGAAGCACAGAAATTATCTGTTTATGGTAAACCCAAGTTTTTTATTTCAATATTTGGGTTTGATCTTTTGCATTTATATTTTGTTTCCAAACAGTGGTTACATTTTACTGAGAACTGGTTTGGGGTTATTGAGAAGTTGCAGTGTTACATAGCTTAATAAGCTTTTATTTAAAGCTATTTATATAAATGCTTTCTTTTTGTGCCGTTACGTAGATAATGACATCAGAATATGCTTCGTTAGTCTTGCTCATTCTTACATGCAAATGTGAGTATAGATAATATTACAGAACAAAATAACAACTGCCTATCAATTAGTGAAGGCATCTTTATAGAAGAATAGCAGTGTTGATGTTCCTAAAGAGAAAGCTGGGTCACAGTGGTCACAGTGATCAAGCAGGAGGAGTGGAATCAGTGGGTTTTTTTATTTCAAAGACTAATAGTGTATGATTTCCTTATTATCTGCCTTACCAAAATGCGAAAATTGGATATCTGACAAACAGCATGGCAGAATCCCCTTCAGTGTATAAAATGAACCCTTCTGAGATTCTACCTTAGCAGTGGGATTTGAAAGAAAAATACCGGTGTGGTGGCTGGTGGAGAGGGCTGAGAAGTTTCTCTGCATTGCTGGAAGAAGCAATGGTCTTCAGGTCTGTCTAAAATTGTGAGAAGCATGAAAGTTGCTGTAGTGTGTCAGATCAGTAGGACACCTAGTCCTGTGTCTTACCTCAGAAATTTTTGACATGAGGATAAGAAACAGTGAACATGGTCCTTCAGCTGTGTAGGAGCCACTGATTTAATCCTTTCTGAATCCAAAACTTCCTGTGGTTATGAGTCTGCAGTTTATTATGTGCAATGTGAAAAGGTGCTCAATTTGTGTTTTCTGGTTCCTTGTGGTATGAGAAACAGTCAGTACCTTGTTCTTTTTCGTACCAGTTTTGGTTTTGCACATCACTTGCACTCTTCTGTAGCTGCATCATGGGGCTCAAAGAAGGGACCTGTTCTGTTGTACAGAAGATGCTGAAGCCAATCTGCAGCCTGTGTGCAGTGCTGGACTGGGCAGGGCTGGTCTTTCTGGTTGGGGGTATTTCTTACCTTTGCTGTAATACATCTTGGTTAGTATGGAAGTATTTTAAGCCTCTGATCTTCTTTGTTCATCTTCTAGTCTTGTCATGGCAGTTTAACACCAGCACTACAGGCTGTCTCAAGGGCCTCTGGATTTCTAGAATTGTAGTACAGTGTTTGTTGTTTTTTCTCCAGTCCTTGAGGCTCTTAATGAGTATGGAATTGATGTTCCAAGAGAATTAGTTGTAACAGTTTCAAAATTCCGAGTTGCAGTAGCTAATTAAGATCTCATTGTATAGGTGAGGTTATTTCTTTCTCTATGTCTTATCACCCTGCCTTTAATTTCATCTGCTATTATCCTTCTGCAGTTCTTAGAAAACAGCATTTATTTTTTATCTCTTAAATAGTTCTGTATTGTCCTAAAACTTTGCACTCGTTTCATGTCTTTGTGCTTCCCTTGAAAAGCAGGACACAGTACAGACTCATTAGTCTTCCTTTATTGTGAAAAACTTCTTTATCTTTCTATCGTTACTTTCTGTCTTTAGATCAGCCTTTTAAGTATGAAATGATCTTCCAGAAAATGCTTCAAAATATTTCAGATCTCAGTGGATGAGAGCACCCTCTCACCTGTGGTGACCATTAAACTATTTTTTGGCCTTAATGCTCAGATTATATCATATGCTTTGTAAAACTCTTAGTTCTTGATAAATTAGTTGATGAACTAACTTCACTAAATGATGAGACTTCATTAAATGAAGTTATCTTTGACTGGATCTGCTGTGCAACTTGTGATATGGAATTTAACACTGATATTTCCAACATTTAAAATATCTTATTCTGAAGTTCCCAGGTTGTGAAACTCTCTAAATGCTGTTAGTTCAGATATGTGTCCAGCCTTCCCCACAGCCACCAGGCCTATGTGCTGTGGTGTGAGGAGATGGCTGGATGCTTCAGTTTGGAAAATGGCAAAAGGAGCATCCCTAGTGTAGATGAACAAGATCATATCAGTCTCCTTGTGGAGCTCCCTGGGCCTGACACCTTTGTGATGCGCATGGGAGAACATGGATTTTACATTTAATTGATATTATATGGGAATATATCATAATCCAAAAGATCTATATTCCACATGATTTACTTTGGTATAAGGTAATAAGTATGTTGGAGATTGTTGAATCAAGAAGCCAGAAAAGTGATTTCATTTTGCTGTTAATGAGTGTTTTTCTATCTGCCCTTTAGAAAAATCCATTCATTATTTCTCTGTACCTCAGCAGTTTTCTCTTCATTTTGTGGCCATTCACTTCTGGGTGTGCCCAGCCCTGGTATGGAAGAACAAGCTTTTAACCTTTTGTGTTTAGAAGATTATTTTTGTAACCATAAAGCCTAACAAAGGACCTTACAAGAATTAAAGATGTTGCAGAGGTGTTGACCTCAGCTTTGGAAAGCTTTTAGGGGGTATTTTTTCTGGGCCAGTTCTTCACTCAATTTGTGTGCTTGCTTTGCATAGAGGTCTGATAATTCATTTTTTACATTCTTGTTACTCCTGGAGTGATCATGGCAATGCTTGTCTGCAATTTCCGGTTGCAGCTGAGGGCAGCACTTAAGTGGGAGATGGTGTAATTTACATCCACTGCTGCACTTGCTGCAGTGTTTTCTACCAACTCCATGTCTATAGGGAGCAAATCAAAACAGACTTGGGGTGTCAGCACAACGTTTTTTAAACACAACCAGGCAAACGGTTTTCTTTTCCATTTAATCAAGAGTATATTTAAAACTGAATGTCACAGTGGAAGCACGTGATGATGATACGTGCAGGTATTTTGAGTGGGTTTAGCTCTCAAGAACTTCCTTGGGCCTACAGTTTGGTGTAGAATATTGAGATGGGAAGAAAATCCAGGAGACTTCATTAAATAACTTTTTAAGGTAGTGTTTTCAGGACAAAGGTGTCCTTTGATTTTTCTGAGGCACTGTTTTTATTACATCCTGCTACAGAATTAAATCCTGATTTAATAATCACAACCATTGACTCAATAGTTGAACTTGAATAGCACAGTATTATCTCTCTTTTGTATTTTTATGTTAACAACAGAAACAAGGTTGCATGTGCCAGCAGAGTGATGCCTGAAAAAGAACACACTGAACGTTGTAGGGATAGAGCTGCAAAAATAATTCAATAGGGAAAAACAGTATGAATTTGAAAACACTTTTTATGACAGTGTAAATGTTCCAGTGTTGTCAGGATCAAGCTTTGAAATTGTACTCCTAAAAATAGAGGAATCTTTTTCAGTTGCACTCTGTCATTTGAGCCCTTAGGCTCAAGTCTTGTTTTTCTCTCTGTATGAACAGACATGCAGAAAAAAGTTAAAATGAGAGCAGATTTTCTTGTAATTTTACCATTCCTGATGTTGAGGTAATAAGAACATCATCACTTACTGTGAGCTCTTCACTTAAAACCCTGTCTGTAACTATTCTTAGGCCTTTAGGCCTGTTTAATGTTCTTGTGATTTGAAATTTGTGTCATTGAAAGCTGTTGTCTTTCTTATTATTTTTTTCTCTCTTTTTTTAAGCTTTTGGTGCTTTTCAAAGGGAGGAATGAGAAGGAAACACATCAGTTAATGAGCAATAACAAAAGGCAAGGCCATATTTTTGTGGCATTGCCTGAAGAGAGAGAATGCCATGATTTAGCACAGCTCATAATACTGTAATTCCATTTAGGAGGAGAAGATACAGGGGAGGGCTGTAGTTTGCCATCACAGCTTGTACGTGCAAAGAGTGGTAGTGTCTTAGTAATGACTCAAAGGGAGCTTTAGCAAGTTAAAACACCATTTCACTGGATAATGCAGAAACATCTCATGAGCTACGGTGAAAATAGGTGACTGTTTGACTCCCCGTCAGAAGGTTTGAAGATCATGTTTGGTTGAAGATGTTCCAAGATCATATGCGGGACTTGTGAAGATTATTTATGTTGACACCTGAAGTCTCTCAGAATTAATCACTCCAGTAAGACTATACTGGCATTATAGTCAGCCCAGTGTGTCTGTTTTTCTCAGTTTTCTAGACTTAAAATGCCACATTTAAAGCCTTGTTAGTATGAAGTGTTTTCTCAGCCTGTTACGAAACTTCACTTACTTCACTTGAAAGGCTTGGGTACTGATTTAATACTTGAAGTGTATGAAGTAATTCACTCTGTAAAGTGAGAAGTAACTATATTTCTATGCTTTTAGCCTCTTACTATTTCTGCTTGCACATAATGTTGAGATGTGCTGGCAGTGGAACTGAAATAGTGGCCAAGTTCTGCTCAGTCAGTAATGATAGCTGGAGAAGGATTTTCTTTTCACGTAGGAGAAGTTAAGTGTCAGGGCATCAGACAGTCAGGAGAGTGTATTACTGACACAATGGCACTGTATTGAAGCCAGCTTGTCTTTGTGAGATTTGTTGGATCTCAGAGGTAGAATGAAAAGCATCTTATGGTACCCAGATCTGTAATTTCAAATAGAATAGTGTGTCCTGTGAATATCTACTGGTTGAACAGACTTCTAAGCCCTTTGTGATGGGGCTTCGTACGTTGATATTTCTGGGTTCCCTTCCCTTCCAAAAAAGTCTTTTTTTTTGTTATCGTTTATAGTGCCACTCCTTTAGATATGCATTTATTTCCATTAAAAACACATTTGCTAATCTGAGCTGGAACCCTTTTAGAACAAAATGTGAATGAAATCTTGGAAAGCAGTGGGAGACCTCGGGACTCTACAGTGAAAGGATTGAACTCTGCCATCCACAGCCTCTTATGAATAAAGTTAGCCCTCTAAAGATAAAAGAAAATTCAATTACAAAGCAAGAAGGAGAGTGAAGGGGTGTAATTAAAACACATAATCCTAAAAACAACATGAACAGTGCTTTTTCATGTTACACTTAAAGCAGTCTGCTGTGTGTGTGCAGTTGCTATTGCTTACGATTATTGATTTAGTTTCCTAGGGGAAACACGTTTGAGAGGATGTGAAAAGGATGACGTCTGTTGGTGTAACTGGCAGTGTGATTTCACACGAGCATTCTGCTCAAGACAGCTTGGTGGAGAGTTTTCCTTTACCACTTGCTAATCTTTCTTTCAAAAAAGGGCTGAAAATAAGTGCTGCTTCTCCTTTTTTCTCACGCTAATGGCAGTTGTCCTGTCGGACCCAGTGCTTCAGCCAGCGGGAGGAACTAGTGGCAGCATGGGGACAGCTCGTTCTCTCCTGTTACATCTAATCCAGCAGTCGATTCCCAGTTTAGTAGTTTGGACCTGGATTCTCAAAGCGTTTGGAGTCCAGTGGGAGCCTAAACCTTTGATAGGATATGTGGCCTGAGGTCCACATTTTTCAAGTCTGGAACTTGAAAAACCTCCTCAGAGTTTTGTGCTAAGTGCTAATGCGGTGTTGTAGTAAATACACATCTGCTCTGCCTCGCTGTTTCTCCGCTAATTAGCGCCTTAGTCTTATGCTAATGACGGGAGCTGGGTTAGACCACCGATCTTCTTGGTAGCGAAGCATTCCCGGACTGGATTCAGAAGCGTTTCATTGTCGGGACTGGCCTTTATGATAGAAATATTCTGATTCTGTCTAGCAGGGTGAAGTAGTACTTTTACACGCAGTGCCGCGCCCCGCAGGGGTCGGAAATGAGTACCTGGGGGGGGTGCGTGGGGGACTGAGGTTGACAGGCTGTCCCTCCTGGGGACATCACTCCTTCAGGAACTGCCCGTGGTTTGATTTCACAAGCACGGGTGGTGTCTGATTTGATGGAGAGGAAGAAGCTGTGAGGAAGGACAGGTGGGAGGGAGCTGGCAAAAGAAAAATGAAGATGAGTATAGAGATCAGGATTGAACATGAACTTCACAGTCAAGAGGTTTCAGAATGTCTTTTGAATGCTTTTCTCTTATGCTCTTAATACCATTCAAAAACCCATCTCTTTCACAGTACTCTAGAGTTAAGTATTACAATTTCCTTGGATTATTTAATACTTTAGACTGATAGCTTGATAAAATATTAGTACCATTATTTCATGAATTATTTTGTGCAAGAAATTTCTTCGTGAAGGAAATATTTTGAATTATTGTAAAGAAAGTACCCATTTCTTGTAGCAGTTGATAAGCATACCTTGTTCTCTGCTCAAATGTTTTGTGCAAGTTTATAGAAAAATTGCTCTTTATATTGAGTAAATGTAGTGTAAGGAAAAAAAGTAGTGTAAGTTTTGTAATTAAGTTTCTTAATCACAAAACATTCTTTCCTCTATTCATCTTTTACCTGATTCACCTTATGTCCTGTTTGTCTGCTTTTGTAAAACATAACTTGTGCTATCAATTTAGCTCCTTTGATAAAACTAATAATTAAAAGATACACAATCATAATTTCAGCAGGAGACAGCAAGTGTATAATCACACTGCTCAGATGAACAGGTTCCTGAAATCAGGTTGCAACCAGTGCATTTACATTTTGAATGTGTAAAAAAGGGCACAATACTTTCAGAAAAAATCACTGGAAAACCTGTTTCTGCAAGTGATGAACTTGTTTGTTTTCTCCTGATCTGCTACAAGATAGAAATGGAGGAACCTAAACATGCTGAAACTCTGTGTGTGACTGGGACCCTTCCCTGAGGACACGTTTCCTGACAGCTGTGTCTGATACAAGTTCTGGGCTTCAATTTGAAACTGGCCTTTCCCAAACATGTCTTGCATTGAAAGTTTCACAGCAGCTTTTAAATGCCTTTAAGTGGCTGCAGTCCTTTGAGGAACCTCGTCTATGAAGGGTTTGATAATTAGCTGCTGGCAGTGGGATGGTGTTGCTGGGGAATGGAGCTGGGATTAGGGGAAGGTCTTTATGGTGGCTCAACCCACTTTTGCGATGGATTGAATTAATGGTGGAACTGCAGTGCAAATCTTTGGGTCTTGAAGATTGTAACAGTAATTTTCATGCATTTTATGAAATATCTTGGGGAGAAGTTTGAGTATTGGTAGAAAACCACAGCAAGGGAAAGCTAGGGACTTTTAAAACTAAAATATGTAACAAACTTCCCGCAAGCTTTTAGCAAGTCTCGCGTAACCCAAATGTTAAACATTTTCGTGGGTTATTGTAATAGTTGCTGTAGTACTGTCACATTGTACAATTGTATTGTAAATGTTTCCTCATACAAGAAGTTACAAGGCTCAACAGTTGTCACCTGCTGTAGGTGCCAAAGAAGTGTAGGGAATGACCTACAGAACAGATTAAATACAAGGCAGTTGTACATGCACACAGGTAGGTCTCAGGTCCCCAACAATAAGAATTTGCTATTTTTACCATTGTCACTTTTATAAGAGTTGGGTATTATTATTGCTGTATTATTTTTATAATAAAACTAAAGTCACCAACACTATGTCATATCTTTCATGCATGTTTGTGTCTTCCCAGTTTTGACAGTGGGTTGTTAACTGTGAAGTGTGATCATTATTGCTCCTGTAGTGCTGGGGATACACTTCTGCCAACACTTGCTTTCAGCAATTGTTTTGTTTTCTATTCATTAGTTCACTCTGTAACAAGACATGCACATATGTATTTGCAGGCTGTAGATGTACATTTGAGATGGTTCCTTTCACTGACTTGGTCAAATTATACACTGCAAAGCAACAGGCTAAATAATTTCCAGCACTACTAATACAAAGTTACAGAGTCCCCAAATGTGCGTGATACTTCTCTTTCTCGGTTGTCTAAAGTTTGCTTCAGGGAAGGAAGTGGAAGTTACTTAATGAAAAGCATTAGTTCATCCACCTGAAAAACTTGTGGAAAGGTGATCTGTGATTTGGGAAACTTAAAAAAAAAAAAAAATTATACACTGCAAAGGCATAGCCTTAACTCTGCTGCAAATATACTGCACAGAGTTGATCCTTATGACTTGTCCTGTGCCCTTCAATAACCAATCAACTGTAACCTAAGAACTTCTAGCAAGATTATTTTAACTTGAACTTTATTTAAATTTCTGCATATTGTTGTTCCCTTGTATCAGTAAGGCTTCATGTTTGGCTGCTGCTTAACCTGGTTTTATTACAATAATCAGTTTTATAAATTGTTTTAAGTCTAAAAAGATACTTCTGGCAGTCATCTGTAGGAAGCTGCAGGGATAATTAACGTTTTATGATAGTTTTTCATTATATATGTAACTGTTATTTGAGAAGCAGAGTGAGCCTAGATGAAAACTCTTGTTATTGACATGCACGCTATAATCTTGCTAGATAGATAAAGTTTAACATTGGAAAACCAAGCCCTTTACTGATTTACCTCTTTCTTCTCTTACCACCCTCTCTCCTGCAGAGAGGATTTTATTTATATAAGGTCTGCAGAGCCTTTGCAGACTTTATATAAATAAAAAGGCTGAAACCATTTGTCCTGTCATGAAAATAATGCAAAGTTTGCAGGAACATTCATTCAGAGTTGCAGCAGATAAGAAGTGTAATGTGTCTTCTGAGTTTTTGTGGGTTGTCTATCAGGTTTTAAAAACTGAAATGGAATTTTGGGCTAGAATAGAAACAAGATTGTATCTACCCAAATACAAGAAACCCTTAAAAATTATACAGAGTGACATGAGGAAAGCAGAGCGTTCGTGTTTGCTTGTTCATGCTATCAGTCTGCTTTTGGGCAAAAGATGAAGAGTGTTACAGTGAATGCAGTGGCTGGAGGAAAGAGTTTGAATCTTGATCGGAGGAAGGGGAGGGAGCAGTGCATGGAAGGGCTGGAGATAACAGTATGTCCCAGAAATAACAGGCTGCCAGAGTGAGAAAGCCTGGAGTGGGCTGGCCACGGTTTAATGTGCACATAATGCACAAAATGTAATGATCCATTTTTGTTACCCACCTGCTCTTTGTTGCTTGAAGACCTTCCATAACAATCTTTTCCTTGTGAGACCAAAAGGAAAAACAAAAAAGAAAAACATTAAGAAAAATGCCTGGTTTTGGCTGTTGCAGCTTTGCAGTTATTGCTCTGTGTATGTAACTGCAGCAAACCTATTAGTGTCTTCTAGTTACAGCAGAAGGGGGTTTTATTCAGGTCAGTTCAGCCTGTTTCTGGCCAGGATGAGGAATGTGGGAGCACGGGGGGGCTGTTGTTCCTGCCCCATGGTACCTGCCTTGCTTCCTATTAAGCCGTTGTGCAGAAATCACATCAATGGCTTTTGGCTTCCCACCTTCAGCTGCTGTCGAGCTGCCAGCCTGGAGCTCCTTCCCATGCACTCTTGTCTCTCTCTCTCAAAACTGGTTTAGTAACAGGTTTCCTCTTACACCCTTACACCTTATCTGCTCACCCTTGCTTACAGTGAAGTTCAGCTGCAGCAGCAGGGAGCATTTTTAACCTGCACTAAGTGTACATGCAAGATACTTATGCTGATCAAACTGTGGACCAGTTCCCAGGTGAGCTTTAATGTCTTGCAAATCCCTTGAGCCATCCAGCTCTCTCCACATAAATGTGTCAGGTGGCCTTTTCAGCTGCCTGACCGTGACTGATTATTAGTGTGCAGAAACTTGTATGCTGTGCAAAATTTGTGTCTTCCCTTTATTGTAGTTTCTCCCTAACCACGAGTTTTCCTGATCTTCTGATCATGCCTGGTTCTTCTCCTAAATTTGTATTATCTATTTCTCTGATGTTGTCATTATATATGTGTATAATGTTGAAAAGTATTTCACTGAGCATGTGAAAAGCTAGATGTCAGGTCTTGTTTAATCTGATATCTAAGGCAAAGCTGTTGATAAATACATTTTGATAATTTAGTAAACATTTTACGGTTTATCACTTAATACATTTGAATAACTGAGATGGCAATCAGAACTTGCTGTTGGAGCAAGTGCTCTCTGGAGGTCATGTAGAAATTTTGAATAAGGAAGGTGTGGTATGAATAATTATAGTGGGATTTCTAAGACGTGCTGACATGTTCCACATGCTTTAAGTTGTGCTGAAATCTGATTGTTTTGACCAGCCCAAGATCTGCAATTCCTCCAAGTTTGATTAAATTTTTATTTCCTGTGTGAAATTACATCATCATGATGTCATGCTGCTGGGCTTCACTTGCAAGGTCTCATTCACTCTGTAGCACATGTGACCTGTATGGATTAGCTTTGGCTGTGGAGGTCTGCTTTAGATGCTTAGACGGAGATGCTTTTAAAATTACTTTAATGTCTATTAGCTTTCCCGTCTTAAAAATGACCTTTTTTATTGTCTCTTTGCAAGACTACCTTTTTTTTTTGTAAAAGCCTGGTACTGTGAACTACAGTAGTGTTCATACAGCAGCATCACTGCAGGTATTATCACAGAAGTGCCAGAAGCCCTGGCACACCTGAGCTGAATTCTCCACTTCTATTTGTGTCGGAAGGAGAAGCTGTTGTGAAGTACAAGTACAATACAAACCAGCAGTAGGTACCTAGCCTCTCTTGGGACATCTGATATAGTGGTTCAGCAATTTACAATAATAGTCTGAATCTCTAGTAAGTAGAAATTTGATGTGAAGACTTCGATTGTACCTGAGGCGTTTCCCAGCTCTGCCACCAGACAATTCGACTTCTTTTGCAGTGTAAAGAGTCACTTCAAGCAGGATGCTCGGAAAGCTGCCAGATGTTGTTTGCTGTCTGCAGACAACACTCTCATATTAAGTCTTTAGCTTGATGCATCAGAGAGGAAAAAGCACATGCTGGTGAAGTAGGAGGTTATTTTCAGCTTTATAGTTTAAAACAGGAGATCTGAAGTGGGAGCCTGGATTCCCATATTGCTAAAACAATGAAGTGGCAGTGAAGAGTAAAACAAATTTCTCATTTCCTCTTAACAACTCCCCAAGAGCATTTGATGTCAGTAGTTTTTCTTTAGGTACCGATAGTGGATTAATTGGGTTACATTATAAATTAATAAGCCCTTATAGCATTTAACTTAACTCCTACTTTATTTATTCCTGTTGCATTTATTGTCTTTAATGTCAGTGCTGCTGTAAATTGTGGAAGCTAATTTTGAGTGTCCTCTGCCCACAATCTCTTGATAGCAAAGTACTATAGGCTGTGCTACAGTGATGACTAAGAATCACTGTAACAGAATTGCAGGAGGTTTTTTTGGTAGGCATCTAAGAGGATGTTTTTAAAAGGCACTGTCATTTATATGTCTTTTGGGTAGTTATGAATTCTTGGTAATAGATGTTTATGATGTGATCTCTCTGTCTTAACTGACTGTAAATGCATCAGCTATGAAAAAATTAACTTGGGCTTTTGCATTGTGAGGAAATGTACTCAAATCAAGAGTGCCCAATATCGTGCAGTATTGCTGAGCTAATCTAAGTTATCTGTGTTCAGTGACAACCAAAACCAGAACTCATTACGCTTTTAGTAATTTTGATTAAAAGATTGAGAAGATTCTGTGTCACCTGAACAGTTCTGTGGCAGTGCTGGATGTCACCATCTGACTGCTGTGCACTGTGTCTGGCTTGTGGATCAGTGCAGTGGAAGCCACTCACAGCTTGGGTGTTGATGGCATTTGGTGGCATTGTCACTACTTGCTTGGTTTTATTTGTGTTTGTGGTAACAATAATGAACGTGGCTCTGACCAGCCTCACCTGCATGCCTGCAGGCAGTGGAAGTAGCTGGAAGCAGCCAGCCTAAGAAAAAAGCCAGCTGTAAATTCCAGATTTCCTCATTTTTCTCACCATGTTTTCCCTGCTTGGGAGGATTGCATCCCTCTGCCTGTATTTAGACACAACGCTTTCTCTCAGACCTTTCTAATTGGTATTATTTTTGTCTTCTGGGTTAGAAGAAAGCCAAGACAAAGTAGACAAACTGACTGATACACTGTGGGGTTTGTTGCCTTGTTTTTAGAGAAGAGTGCTGGGGGTGCAGCAGCCTGCAGGAAAGCTGACCTGTTGCACTCCCTTCTCCAGAGCCTGGTGGCAGCCAGCACACAGCCATCCTCTTGCTGCACTCTAGAGGCAGCAGTCTGTCATGATACTCTGGGCAGTAGGAGACCTCTGAACTTAGCATTTACTGCTCTTTAGATCTGTTCTACCTGTTTACTCTAAGCTCAGGTGAAGTCATTTGTGTTCACCCGTTCAAAACAGATCTGACACCATTAACTAAAGGCAGGTTGAATAAACCTCAATAAAAATTGAAGAGTGATTGCCCAGAAAGAAATATTAAGTAAGCCCTGCAAAATGACATGTTATCCTGAGCAAGGAGTGAAATGACCAGACTGAAGAAGGGTTGACTTTCTGAGGCTGAACTTGTGCTGTTTGTACCAGGAGCCAGGAGCAGATTCAGAGCACTGGGTGGCTCTGCCTGTGCCAGTGCTGTCATTTACCAAATGATTTTTCTGCTTAGCCAGAGCAGAAGGCTCCCAAATGATGCTCAGTCTGATGGCATTCCCCTCCTGGGGACTTAGCTCTGTGATGGTACTCTCGTGATGGGTCATGTAATGTAAACAGTGGTTTTCAGGTAAAAGCAAGTAGATATTTCCTTTTCTGAGGAATGAGCTTCACAGCTCTGGTCCAGCTGACTGCATCATGCAGAGTAGATGTCCAAAACTTTTGGTAGTTCTAGATAAAGTGTTATCTCCCATTCTGTTCAGTGAGTACTAAGAGGAGAAGGGAAGATAGCCACTGAGCCTCAATCATTAATAAGTAGCACTGAATTATCTTGACAATGTGCTTTTTTTTTTCATCTGAAGAAAGCTAGAGGACAGGTGCTCAGTTCTTGACAGTGACTGATGGATGCAGCTCAGAGTCTAAACTGTAAACTGGCTTTCATATTGATTAAAATGTATTTATGTACCTTGCTGGAGGAGAAGGGAAGACTTTCATCTGGTGAGCATAGGTGAATTTTCATATATAAATAAATGAAACTTATAGCAATGTATAAATGAAACAACTGCTTTCGGTATGTTTGGGCTTCAGTTTCTATTCCTGGTCTATGGTAAATGAAGTTGTGGTATCTTTAAAAGCAGCTGCTAAAGTAAAGATTTTCATTTGACATGAGAAGCTGAAGTATGTTTCTCTCTTAACAGGTTTTTTTCCCTTGGAACCAGCATAGTTACTGTCGGATGTAAGTTCACTTGAGTTTCAGAGGTACCAGACTGTGCTATAGTGTAAACACAGCTGCTATTGAGTAAAATAGCTTCAGTCTTCTCTAAAGTATACAAGTTCAGTGTTAGTGCAGGAATAGATGCTTATTTTATTAACTGTTAGTCTGCCTGTTGACTTCCTTGGCAAACCAAACCGATGAAGTTCACCCTGTGCCTGGCCTTAATTGGGAAAACCTGCATCTTCTGGTCACCCAAAGGAATGGATAGAGGGGTTCCTTCCTCAGGTTGTAGTATGGAAAGAGTGCATGTAATGATGTACAAACTAAGTTATTAACTAAATTAACTGATTAAGTTAATTTACATAACATAGGTATACTTTAAATGTCAGCATAGATAAGGCCATCTTGTGTTCAGCACTGAATGGTAATCTAGTGAGGAGCAATTCATCAGGTACTAGTGAATGGTGATAGACATGACCTCTCCAAGTACTTGGCAGTAACTACTGGTGTCAGGGAAGTAGAGTAACCATCATCTATATAAAACTTTGAATTTTATTTATTTTTTGTTGCTGTATGAATGCTTGTGTTTCCCATGGCTCTTTTTCTAATTGATAGAAGGTGGATTTCTTCTTATTTTTATTTTTTAGCTTATGGAGGACAACTTGCCTAATACATAGTTAAATGGCATAGTGATTCAACTTAGCTGGTAAGTGCAAACCTCTGCATGGCTGTGCTTATTTCAGACAATCTGGGTATAATGGTTCTTTCATCAGAACTAACTTTAAGAAGACTCATTCCATAAATGGATGCGTCTCAGTTCTGCAAGTTTTTGGATTAAAAAAGTAAAAGTGCACAGTGGAATTTTAACATTACAGAAACTAAAATATAATTTAAGTAAAACAGGTCAACTTTGTATGTGTAACCATACAATGACTTGAATAGATGGAGTTTGTTAAATATCACTATTTCACTTATTTAACAAGGCCGAGTTTCCTCATGCTGGTTGTGAGTTGGGTTTTTTGAGGACTCTGACATGTAGATCTAAAGCTGTAAGAGCACTGCTGGTCTCTTCAGTTCCCAGCACAGAACTTGCATCTCTGGAGCGAGTGGGTGGATGGGATGAGGGGAGGCAGCTGCTGGGTGGCCCTGAGCAGTTCCACAGATGGGTGGAAAGCATTGAGGGCAAACAGCTAGAAGAGGAAAAAGTGTTTCAAGGCTTCCTAAACAGTGTTTGCAACTGATACTTAAAGAAATCAGTTGTTGCTGAAAGTAGGTTTGAAACTCCTGTTCTGCATTTTGAAACTTATTGAAAGCAGCTGTGTAGCTGCTAAGTCAGGTTGGATTGATCATCAAAGTCCTGGTCTAACAGAGCCTGTGCTGTCTTCCCATGGCTTCTCCTGGCACGATGCAGGGGGAGGCACAGAACACTGCCAGTCTGCTGCCCTCCTCCATGGCCAACACTGCTCTGTGGCTGCAGAGCAAACTTGTGTTTAAGGCTCTGCTGCACATCCCTCTCAGCAAAACCACAGTCACTGAGCCACCTGCAGCTGCTTCAGGTGCTGGTGTTGCCTGTTAATGCCTGCTTGAGGAGTTTGGGGAGGTCATGTACGTTTAGAAAGTAAACATTTCCTTACTCCAAGCTCCATAGTTTCTGGTCTGTGCTTGGATATTTCTGGTGGCTCCATGGGAATGGAGCTCTGTCTTACTGTACCGTGCAGAACGGGTGTTACTGCCCCGACAGATCACAGATCAAAGCACACTGTGGCAGCCAGGATGATGGGGCACTAACAAGGTTATAAATAACTGACGTTTCATTCATCTTTGGTGCCAGAATTGAGTGCTGTACCTGGTCGGGAGGAGGCAGAGGGTAGTAGTTGCTTATAAACCTTATAAATAAAAGGAGTTTTAGCCTTGACACAATCTCCTCTTTGGTTTTACTGCGTGATTTTGCTCCAGTGGAAAGTTTAGTGTGAGGTAGGGATGAATGAGTGGGTGTGAAACTGCCTTCCTGGGAGTAGCACAGCCTTATTTTGGTTATGAGTGGAACTACAGCCAAGCTGTAAAGAATGTTCACAAGTCTTTTAAAAAGACTGTGGTGAAGTCTAGAAACAAACATTTTGAGATGGATTTCCTTGTTCCATGCTGAGGCTGAGCCCTGAGGAGCAGTTATTCTCAAGAAAAGCCTGACCTTTACTTCCATGTTCCTCCTCTTTCTTTAACATCAAAGGTTCTTGTAGCACATGTCGAGGCAAGAACTTATTTGGACATTAACTGTTAGCGCTTTGATTTTTGGTCTCTTCATTGTTGCTCACTTGTTTATGGAGCTGTGATGCTTGTGGAAGATTTTTTGTGGTGCAGACCCAGGGTCAGTGTGATTTCCACTGCTTCTTCACTTAATCCAGGTATGGAGGTGAACAATGCAATTACCTCAGGCCTCCTGTTTGTGTCAGGTTCGTTTGAATCAGAAGCATGAGACAGTTCTGTGTTTTCACTTCCCTTACACACTGAAAATCCTGTCCATGAGTGCTGGACTGAAATAAAATTTAGGAGGGGTAAAAGACAGCCCTAAAATATTTACATTTGTTCCATTTTTCTCCCTCATGCTGATTTCTAAGAGACAAACCCCCTTTCCTGCTCTTTCCCCATTTCTCCCCTTCAGCAGCAGTCCTTTTCAAGTGCTTGAGATCTAAAAGCGTGAATGGCACTGGGCACGTCCCCAAGCCTCGTGGGTTGCCTTAAGCCAGCATAAAGCCACAATGCATGCAACCAATTTAGGCTAGAAACAGCCAGTAGGGTTTTTTCTTCTCAATAACTGAGTTTTATCACAGTAACTGACATTCTAATGAACCAACTTGTAATTAACATCAATGAAATTTAACTCTGTTGTTATTTAAATAATGCAGTAATCTTGGTAACAGCATTTGTGGGGTTTTGTACCATCATATAATGAAGAGAGTATGGAAAGCTAAAAATAAAACAGTAAAAATTGTTGGAAGCTGGCAATTTAGGAGGTTATGAGAAATATTTACAGTGTTTATTGTAGTAATGAATGCTGTAGAGTTCACGGATGCAGAAAATGAATAAGCTCTTTGGACATTGCTCTTGGAGCCTTTTCTCACATCCCAGAGGATGGTGTGATGGATTCATTTGGCTGAAGGGAAGAAAAGCTTCTAGTCCTGAAAGAAGCTGGATATGTGGACCTGGGGTGGCTACTGTGTGAGGAAGAGCAAGAGTTTTTGTTAGATCTTTGTTTTTGCAAAAGGTTTGGCAGAATGAGACCTGTATATGCAACTTTTATCTGTATTTAATTTTATTTTTTCCCCTACATTCTTTGGATGTAGGAAGTATTTGCTTTACCCCTGAAGTGTCAGTAAGTGAGACTTGTAGGGCAGAAATTTTAAATGTAGAAGAGATTTGCTACACCACTGTGGTGTAGGTCAGTAAAATAAATTAACAAGTCTTTTGCTACAGCATTTGATGTGCTTGATTACCAACTTCTTCGTGGAAATATCTGGACCAAGTGAGTAATGTTTGTAAAAGAAAATTTCGTTTCTGAATTTTCTAGGTGTTTATTCTTTCTTTTGTCCTTAGTTTCTCTGATCCTTGGGGCAACATTGCAGTGATTGGTTTTATTGACACCCCCCCCATTTTTCCTCTTCTTTCTGTGACTCTCTCCCCAGCTTTGTGTGTACCATGGGAAAGAGCATAACACCCTTTACTTATTGAGGCTTTTCTTATCAAATTTAAGTTTTTCAGGCGTGGTACTTCTTTAAATATGTATGATATAATGTGTCTGCGGTCAGGGAATTGAGTGGTGCTAAAAGTGATCTTATTGTCTGAGGAATATTCTGGTGTTTCCACTTTCGAATCCAAGCAACACTAAGGATGAAACAGTGTTGTTTCTAGAGTCGTAGCGAAGCTCCCAATCAAAAATGTTGAAAAAGTAACTAGTAGCACTAAGTGAGCCCATGTGGAAGACAATGTTTAAAAGCCCATGGTCTGGAATGAAAAACTGTTTACAATCTCCCTTGTTCAAGGTGCCAGAGTAAGGTCTGAACAAGAAAAGCTCCTCATCTCTGTTACTTGTTGTGTTTGAAGCACAATGAAATGCAAATGTGGGTTTGCATGTTCTGACTTCAGCACTGTGTTGCTCTGTAGGGCTGCAAGAGCATTGTTTGGTTTTGGTTTTTCTTTTAACTGAAGTGCTTTCTAAGTAATCCCAGCTCCAGAGCTGCCATATGGGCAGGCTCTTGGGCATTAATTTAGCCTTCCTGTGTGTGAATACATGTTTTTACCTTCCTTGATACAAGCCTGTGTTTTGTGGGGTCCCCCACTTTCTCCTTTAGAAATCCCTGCTTCAATATAAAGGCTAATTTACTGTGATGCCTGACACTCTTACCTCTGCAGCACTGTTTTCCTCTCCTTCCCATTTTGATAGCTCACATTTTAAAGAGCCACAAGTTATAACCTGGTTTTGCTTGGCAGCTGAGGAACCTTGATGCAGTTCATTGCCATTGCAACCTTATTGTGGCTAGTCAGCATCTTCACCTTTGCCTTCTTGCCTTGAACACTTAGACTTTTCAAAAATAACATGTTCTACTATGGCAAAGCCTCCTTTACCTTCACTCCAAGAATGAAAATTAATATCACTTGGGATGGATGCTTCTAAAAGTGAAAGATGCAATTTTTTAATGGAAAAGAAGTAGCTCGCACAGATCATCTACAGCACAAGCTAAGAAATAAGTTCTGCAAAATTAAAATTCAGGTGGGGGTTATGCAGATTGCCTTATTTGAATATTTAAATGTTCTGTAGCTTTTTGATGACTGCTTTATCATTGTTTTCCATATATATGCAATGATGCTCATTTACAGCCTTCCCCAATCAGTTATACAGCAAATACCACTGCTATAAATAAAATGTCATTTGCAGGAGACAGAGTTTTGTAAGTTAAATGAGGAAGAAATGTTCCCTTTGAAGAAGTGTTAGCCGTGATCAGTTGGTCAGGATTTTCTCTACAGGATTATTCAAAGGAGTAGTTAACATGTTGCTTTTCAGTTCCTCCCCTTCCCTGATAGTGGTCAAGGAAGACTTTGGAGTTTTGGGTAGTGTTTCAGGAAGATTGTCCAAAACGAAAAGAAAAAGTCTTGGGTTGTTGTCTCATGTTGCAGCTCAGTCACTGTAGTAGTTGGCAATCAAAAAGCAGCAGTGCTGTTTGTCACCATCCCTGGCTGTGCAGTCACACCCTCCTCTGCCATGGCTGCTGTCTCAATCCTGCAGTCAGCTGTTTCTTCTCTTCAACAGAAAACTAATAGCTGTTGGGGGGTTTTATCTTGTTCTTTTCTTGGTCACATCATGCTATGGCTTGTTTGGTGCTTCTGCACTCTACACTAAATAATTCAGATGTTTCTGTCTAGATATTCAGTATCACTGCCTTTGCTTTTAGCATTTAAACAGTGTCACTAAACTGGTATTTGTCACCAAATACACTTATTTTTGCTGTTACACTCTGAAGCCCCAGTAGTATGTGACAGATACACCACTTGAGTGGCTCATACAGCCACACATTGGATTGCTGAGCTGCTCCTGATCCTGGTTCCACCATGGATTTTCCTGGCACCTGCAGGGAAATCACGTAACCTGCTCTGCAGTTTTATTATTTCTCATGTGGGAGTGATAGATCTTGCCCTAGGCTGGTGAATCTTGTCGAATCTGTTCTAAACTAACTTAGATTAGATTAGTTCAAGATGATTATACTCAGGATTTCCTCATCAGGGACACTACCTTTGGAAGATAAGGAGCAGCTCAGGTCAGAATGCATCTTATGGTAACAGCACAGTAGTTGTTCAGGAGTGCACAGGAGACCTATGAAACAGGTAAAGTAAAGATCTGACTGTCAAACCCAAACTGCAGAAGGCTTTTTCTGGAACAGTTGGTGGAAGTTAGGATGTAGAATAACCTGCCCTCAGCACTTGTTTTGTTAAGGGATCTTTAAATATGCATTGTAAGAAGTTAAATTTTGCCTCAGCTAGGACTTCTGACTTGAGGTGACAGTTTTTACCTAATAGTTGGGGTGGAAAATGATTTTATTTAATAAAAATGGAGTTAGAAGTTATTATATTCACATTTGGAGACTTGAGCAAAGGAACGCAGGCTTTGGGATACGTTCCTCATTGGCACCCATGCAGTGTAGAATAGAGGTTTTGGGTTTGGCTTCCCCTCAATTTTAAGGTGATCATTCACAGTCATGTTTTTGCTTTTAAATTGGGGAGTGTGTGTGCATAGGAAATCGCTGTAGTCCTCACAAGGAGTAACATTTGGATGGTATATAGGTAGCATGCTTTGAATTGATGCTTGAGCTGGTCTGTTGGGGGGAAGAAGAGAACGTACCTTTATGGAAGAAGGAAAACCTGCTATTTTGCTATTTTTTAATTTTCTGTGCTGTGCTGGTAGTGGGGTCAGTCACAGGCTGTGGGAGCCGCGAGGAGAAGGAAGGGGATGTTGTCAGTGCTCCTTGGCCCCAGGCTGACCGTGCAGGACACCGGGAGCTCTCCTCGTGCTGAACTGGGAGCAGGGACACAGCGGTTCCACTGCTCCATCCCGTGATGTTGATCCTCTCCTTGTGCGGTACCGTGTGATATTGGTGACATGAGCAGCACGTGCTTTGCCGGGAGCCAGGGAAGCAGTGGCTGGAAGGAGGACGGAGGAGGGATGGATGGACGGACGGACGGGCACTGCTGGCTCGCGGGAGCTGCTGCAGATGCCGGGACAGTGCCGGCCCCTGCCGTCTGCAGTGCTCTTGGGTGGCGTTCCAGCGCTGCTCTGCTGATGACACTTGTCTTTCGTGGTAGTGAAAGAGTGAGATTAAGCTGTGAAAATCAAGCCCGAGGCACAGCAGTCCTGAGGTAACGCTGTGCTCTGAAACGTGGGGTTGTGAGGCAAACGGTACGGCAGGCCTGGAGTCCTGACCCTTCAAAGTTTGTAGTCTCGTTTATTGGGGTTTCGTCTGAAATGAAGAAGTGCTTATTAGCATTTCTGGAAGTGAGGCCTGAGTGCTGATGGCCTTGATGATGAGCTGGCTTTGCAGAGTGTGTTCAGTGAGTTTTGGGTGTGGTTGTCACCTTTTAAAGTCTTCCTTCTGTTAATCACTTTCCATATTTATTAACTCCAGCACTTTAATACATTTTGGTAGTTTTAGGCTTACTTCTTGTTAGCAGGTAGGACAGAGTCCTTGTTAGGGAAAATGATACTCATTTTCACTTTCCAAAGACAACTTCTGGAGCCACAGGCTTTCCCTGTTTTGTTTCCCTGTTCTGGCTGCTCAGGAATAAATTAATTTCTTCATAAGGAAAATTGTGATTTTTCGAGTCTCTTTTGATCCATTTTGATGCATTGTGATAAATGCTTCTGATAAAACTGTGCCCTTTTTGCTTCTGCAGCTTTTATTTGCAATCATGGTGGGTTTTTTTTAGTGCCACTGCTTGCTAAAATAGGTTTTCTGTCTGTTGGACAGCAGTTTGATTTGTGGTTGCATCTGTCTCTACAGACCTTACGTTCAACTATCATTAGCATGCATAAAAACAAATACAGATTCTATGATTAAGGTGGGGTTTTCTAACTAGAATTATTTAGATTGAATTCTTTAGGTGGAAATATTATGCTACCAGAACTGCAAACTTTGCAAGAAGGTATTTTCCATCTTAATTTTTATTCTAGCCTGCCACTGACAATTTGACCAATGGGTTAGTTGTTTGGTCAGGGAAGAAAGCCTGATGATCTATATATGTAAGAAGTATGAATGAAATGCCACTTCTTTGTTTTCCCCTAGTATCAGTGCCAGTATTTTAAAAATAGGAAGTGTAAGTTAAACCATCAAGTGTATTTTTAAATCCAAATCTAGGAGTTTGGTTATAATTTCACAGGTGATGTGCACCAAAGAGTGTACCAGCTGAGCTGGAGATGTATTGTCTGTCCTGCTTGCTCTAGGAAAATCTGATCTAGAACTAGAGGTCAATGTGTCAATAAATAGGTTTAGCTCCTAACCTTTACATTCTATATTGGTGGAGTCAAACATGTGCTTCTTGGGAATAAATGTTTTCTTGGTGTTAAGTTTGGCTTTATTGTGGATCTCAAATGTCTGGAGGTGGTGTGAGCCCTGACTGCCTGACAGGATCTGAGTTTGTCCTGTGCTGTGTTGGCATTCAAGGGAGAGCTGCTCTTTCTGTGTGTAGCTTGTGGTTTAGGAGCTGTTCTGAGAAAAGGGTGTAATAATTTTCTGTGTCGTGTACCATTTCTGTGACATGACAAAGGAAGGAAACCAGAGCATGCTTTTACATATGAAAAGCATTTTATCTGATGGACTTTTAAAAAAATGTCTTTTTTGCAAAATAGTTTCCTTCCCTCTCCACATCTTGTCCTTGAGTTGTTGTATTGTCTGCAGTGGTGAAATCCATTAGGTGGTTCTCTCAAATAGAAGTTCAATTTCAAAGAAGGGTTTGGAACATAGTGCAGAATCTTTTCGCATTACATGACTTGAGTGCTGAGCCAGGTTGAGTGTCCTGCTCAGATTTTATTCAAAGACTTTCCTATAACATATACACCAAATATGAGTCGGCAATGAGGGCTTGTTTGAATAAATTGAGCTTCATGGCACTATGAGGAAGCTATTTATTGTAACTTCACTGACCTTCATACTTTATCTGTAGGCCTGATATCCTTAATACATTGAAATTAGTTTCCAAATCTGGTGTTCTAACAGATTTTTTTTTTCAGATTTTTCCTGTAGTTCTCATGTTTCAGGCACTTACAGGTTAATTTGTGTCTTTGTTAATTGCCTAAAATCTGTGTGCAATGCATGTACTTCCTGATTCAAAACACTTTCCTCTCACATGGGTAAATACTGTATCCTTAATTATATTCATCCATTGATACTTTGTCTTCTCCCACTTAGCAGTGCAAGTACTCTTCGTGACACCATGGAAAGGGTGTGATTTTCTCTCTGTTTAGGAGATAATAGTTGTTAAGTGCTTATGTGGTCACTCTGTCACCCATAGCTCCCCACAGGTTGCTCTCTGGAGCTCTGTGCTACAGATCTTAAATCTTGGCATTGGCTCAGAGTTGGCTCTCAAACGGCATCAAGGGAGTTCTGTGCATTTTGTATTTTAAGCCAGAAGAAGGAGGCCGGTGGTGAAACTCTGACAAAATTGTTCAGTCATTTGGCTTAAAGTCTAAACCAGAATGCTGTACCCATTTATCTAATGTAGTTGCTCTGGGGAAGCTGAGAAAGCAGATACTTCATAATACTGTTTGTGGTGGTTTACATTTCTCTCAAAGGCTGCTCAAAAGTAGTTGAGAGGGTCCCTTCCTCTGATGACTGTCACATTGCACTCCTGCCTATCCCTTCCTGACGGGCAGATTTCCATATAACTTCATTAAGTCCTGTGGGATTCCATGTTTACATGCACTAGGGATTAAGATCCAGAGGGAGAATTCAGTTTCTTTCCATCTGAGTGCTCTATTTTATCTCACCATGAATTATACTACATTTTACTGGTAGAATATTTACTTGTTCATGCTGTTTGACCTTTTACACAGGATAAGAAGCTGCCAAGGTGTTGTCTAGGACTTGGGAGCAGCAGGAACTTCACTTTTTTTCTTTCATCTTCTGTTCCAAGTTGTAGCTTCAGGCAGTTGTATTTGTGCAATAGGATATGAAATAACAAAATCAACAATGAAAACAGAGCAATCTGTTCTGTTTGGTTGCTTTATTTGACCCATAACCCCCAAGATGCATTTACTTTGCATGCCATGAAAGGAGATGAAGAGAGGAGAGGAATGCTGGAGATTTTGCATTGAAGAAACAAACCCAAATTTTGAGAACTTGACAGAATTTCCCACTATCTTAAAAGTTGAAGAATCAAACTAAGCATTTCTTAGTTGTTTCTATTTGCAACAAGTTATAAATACAAAGGAACTTTTGGGGGCACCCTGTTGTTTGTTATTCCCCTGTCAAGTGAATGCTCTGACTGGTGGCATCTGAATTAGCTGGGAACAGAGCTGTGACTTTTACATTCTCACCTGGACTTAACCTGTAGTCTCATGGAAATTGCTTTACCAGCTGGGTAGCACAGCACAGGTTGTAAACTCAGATTCCCATAATTTGTTGAGCTGGATCCGAGTGTTTCAAGATTCATTAAGCATTTTGGTCTGTTATATGTGTATAGTCAGGCATATCCAGGCACTGAGTCAAATCCTGGAAGCACTGGACTTCAGACAGGGATTGGGGTTGGAAAACTGGCATAAACTGGCCTAGCCTAACTGGAAAAGATAAACACCACATATTGTATCAGCAGAATTTTGCTAAATATAGTATTAGTTGGTCTTTCTGAGATGTAAAAGTAGCTCTTGTAGAAGGTTGAGTTAAATGTATGAGCATTGGTCCTATTTTGTGACAAAACATTCTCCTTTTCTTGGGTACGTATTTTCATGCTAATAAAAATGCATGTTCACAGACAACATTTCCACATTTTCAAGGCAGAGGGGCTCTGACAGCAGTTTGCTGCCTTTTTTTTTAATAAACCTTTTGAGTAAAAATAAATCTGTTTCTTATTGCATTGGACTGCAGTGGTGTGAGCTGGCTTAACATCCTCAGCAGAGGTGTTCACAGTCCTGTAGTTACTGCATTTGGAAGGTGTGAAGTGTGCTCCAGAGCCACAAACTTTTTGTAAGCTTGTCTTGCTATTGTTGATAACATTCTGCATTCTCCACAGTAGATTCTTTGCCCATTTTACATTACATGAGAATTTCTTTGGAAGTGTAAGAACAGAAGGTGTGTTCTTTGAATGCAGTTCTCTTGAGCAGTCTCAGTGTTGCTTTTGCAATGGGAAGGATGAACATGGAGTTCTCTTCTGCTAAAATAAATTTAATGGGAGCACCAGGGAATTAGAAGAGTGGAACTGTTAGGAGTACTGGTCCATGAGCAGTCATTGCAGTGCAGGTGTGAGAGAAATATACTGCCAGTTTTAATAATTAATCTAACTCCAGTGATAGTAGTTGTTATTTGCATTTATATACATATATAATCTTCATGTTTGATGGGTTTTGTTCTCAGAGGCCACACAGGAGCTGTTCAATAAGAAAACTCAGGCATGTCCTCAGCAGGCAGAAAGATGAAAGGAATTGCAGGAATCCTGTGCTGTGTCTTCAGGAAAGCTTCCTTTGCAAGGAGCAGGAGTCGAGGGGTCAGACTAACACAATTTCTGCCCTTGCAAGGACAAAGCCCAAGTAAGTTGACAAGAAGAGACTTGGCAAAGAGAGATTGGAGGACTTGAAACTTCAGAAGTTTTGACAGCTTTTGTTGAAATAAAGATTCCTTGTCAAGGGTGGTTGGTTGTTGGTTGCTGCAGTGGCCCTTGGACAGAACATAAAGTCTGGGCCTGAGCTGCTGGAGAAGGGCTGCTCACCAGGACAGTGTCCTGTGCCCTCTTAGAGCACAAAATTGTATAATTTGACCATAAGACAGGTTAGAGCAGTAAGAGCAAAAGTGGTAAACTCAGATTAGGTTTGATTACAGTTGGTTTAGCAACTGCAAAAATGTGGGAACATGTTTACTCCTGTTATTTATTTTTTTAATGTAGGAATAATATAGCAAGGTTTTGGTTTTGTTTTGGAGCACCCAGTATGCCATCAAGACAGCCTAAAGAGAATGTTGATGGTCATACCTACAGTTAAAGATGATGCAATTATTTTGTTTGTCTTTGATAAACCCTTATAGAAACAAGCAAATAAGGTCCTTTTTTACAGACTGGCTGTTTCATATGTATGTGTAAAAATAATGCTTTAAAGAACTGCAAGTCAGCCAGAGGTTTCTGTTCTCCACATTGGATGGGATAATTCCTTCAGCAGCTGTGACTAATGAAATTGGTAGTATTTTTATTACTTTGTTATAGAAGCATCAAACTTTATTTTGGCTATCTGTAGTCTGCTTTCTGGGCCTTGTAGGGCTGTCTTGGAAAGATTTGGAGTGTACTAACAGTGCTGAGCCAAGGCTTCTGTGGTGGGTAATTTTTCGTTCCTGCTGAAACAACTGAAACTGATTTTTGCTTGTCACAGAAGAGCAATTAAAATGGCTTGAAAAATTGGCATTCCAGCATAAACTGGAGGATGTGAGAAGTCTTCCACTTTGTCATTTGTTTGTGGAAGGCCAGGTACTAGGAATGCTTGTGAAATATTTATTTTGTTTATACAACTGAAAGTTAGAAAATATCTAAAGTGTTATCTGGGCTTCCAACTGTAGGAAGAGGACAAAATTACAAGGAATGTCTTAAACTCTATTTTAACTGTAAAAGGCTTAGATAACTAGGAGCTTGTATGAAGTATGGGGCTCTGGAGACCTTTCTTGGAGAAGTAGGACCTCTGCTCCAGCAGGAAGGATGACAGGGATGGGGCAAGAGGGAAGGGCATAGATGTAGCTGTGTACATCTTTGTCTCCCAAGAAAATAACTTGAATGTCGTGTTTGACTGGAGCTGTGGGTAGGGAAGAAGAGATAATGGGCCCTAGGAGGAGCATTGTTGTGGTTGTTAAATCACAAAACATGAGAAATGAGAATCGTGCTCCATGTGGCAGGTCAAATAGAGGCTGGATTTGTGCCTAACCTGTCCTGCAGTGTGACTGGAGTTAAAAAATCCTCGGGTGGGCAAGGAGAGAGGAAGCCTTGGTGGCTTCCACACCCCCGTGTTGGTCTCTCACATGCTGCTGCAGCTTTGGGGGGGGCTTTGGTGAGTTGCTTCTCCAAGCGTAGCAGAAATGATCAAGCAGACACTTGCTGATCTGTGAATGTGTAAAAGTTCCATCACAGACTAAAGATTTCTTACACCAAGTGCAGTTCTGAATATTTATTTATTTTTGGCTCTCTCAAATCTGTCTTTGAGACTTTTTTCAAAGGAGGCAGAACAGCTGCTGTCACGCCCTAATGGAGGTGGCTGCTGATTGGCAAAGGCAGGTAGTCAGCTGTATCCTTCCACCGGCTTGGCACCAGTGTTCAGCCAGAATCTCTTGACATTTTCCCCCAAAAGGATGTGACTGTTTTAAGGAAATGTACTGACTCTAATGTGGGGTTTGGCTATTTCTGTACTGTGAGTGCATTGCTATGAAAGAGTGAATGAAACTCACACTGAATAGCTCGAAAGTTAATTTTCTTCAGCACTGTTGATTTTGGATCTGATTGAGAAATTTACACTACGTATCTTATTTGTTTTGTGCTGAAAACACTAAGTAAGTGTACTCCCAACTGCGGTGATATGGAACTCACCAGTATACCTGGAATGGATTTCACAAAAATGTTTATGAGGAATCAAGTACTCACTTTGTAAGTTGAACCTGAAATTAAATTGGCTCCTACCCAAATAATTTATTGCGTTCATGCTTTAGAATTTTTTTTTTTAATAAACTCTACTGATACTTAAAACATTTCAACTTAAGTTGTCATCCTAGAAAGTCCTTTCCATTCTTTGACTTTCTTCTATCAATGATGAGTTGGCAGTCTCGGTCAGGATGGGTGGAGTCTCTTTGCCCTCTGAGAGGGTGCAAATGTGTTTTCCAAAGGGCTGATGCTCTCCATCTGGCTAATCTTCTAGGGTGAAAAACCCCATGCAACTGCTACCTTAGATCTGCTTGTACATATTTAAGGTGTGTGGCCTGCAAGTGCCCAGTCGCATGCAGATCTGGCTTAGAACATTCTCCCTTCTGCCTTGGAGCCACTACCTCATCTTCTTGTGGCAAAAGGAACAGCGGAGTCTCATATTCATGATTGACTGCAGTGGCGGTAGATTAGGAAAAGGTTTAAAAAAAAAGCTTGAAGTTGCCTTTTGCAGGCTGTGGACATTTCTGCAGTACTAATACAAGAAGGCAGCAAGTGAGCACCTGGGACTGGCCACAGGTTGTAGCTGCATCAGGAATAAGGCTGGGAAGGGTCTATGCCCTGTAGTTTGGAGCCTCGATCAGTGCAGCAGGATTGGGCCTCCTGGCATGGATTGTAGATACAGTCCCTTCTCTGTGAAGGGAAAGTCTCTCAGCTAATTTTGTCGTAAGAACTTTTATGGTGAACTTGTGTCAAGTAAGTGGCATTGGGAATGTTCACTGAAAGGGTCACTGAGTAACTGTGTGCTGGGAAAGGGTTGCTGCTGCTATTGCTGGATGCTCATCTGTACCAGCTTTGTACTTCCCATTGTTCTTCTTTTTTCAGGCAGGAGTTAGTAGTAGAGGGGTGCTTTTGTCCTGCATAGGTTTTTTTGAAATGCCAACAAGAATCTCCGCTGCAAACACTGGACCTAATTAGAAGAGGTGCTGAACAGGGCACTGTCTGTGTTATACCAGAGTCCTACAATATAAAATGTGTTTCAAAAAGTCTTTAGATGAAGTGCACGTGGCATCTCCCCTCATAGGGAACACAATTAAAATGTCCTTGAGGTGAAAAAGCACAGATAAGTGTGTGAGTGGGCATAGGGACCAAGGAGGACATTTAGCACCTCTCCTCCCACCTCCAGGGTATGGTCCAAGAATAACAAAAGGGACCTTTACCTTCCTTATTGCTTTAGCAGTAGATTTATCTCGGTGTTGAGTAGCAGAGCTGTAGGTTGCAGGTGCTGAAGAACCCTTTCCCTGCCCTGACAGACCTGCAACAGGTTTCCTGCCTGCCTGTGCAGAGTACACACAAGGGGCTGAAATAGATTTTACTGGATGCCTTGGCATGAAGGAATTCACTGAAACCTGATCCTTTCTGTAGCTTCTTTCCCAGTCCTTAGAGACTGGAAAAGTGTCCTGTCCCCATTGTCTCATGTGCCTTTGTTTTAAAATAATATTAAGTCTCAGACACCAGCTGATTTACTTTAATTCAACATCCAACTTATGTTTGATTTCTTTTCATATTCAAGTAAGCCATCTGGCTTTAATGAACTGTAACTGTTTTTAATGCTGCCTCCAGTTGCTAACATCTGAATATTTCATGTGCTGAAAGGGGATTTGAAATGCAGAAGTGAGACTGAAGAGTCCAAAGTATTTCCAAATCAGCTCTGTTCCAGCAGCACTTGTGCTCCTCTTCCCTGGAGATTTTTCAAGAGATAATCTTTGGGGTGCCAGACTGTAAGCACAGCCATGGTGGGTGCTAATTACTAGTACTTTCAATGTTGTGTACATAAAACACCAGAGCTGCTTATGAAATCCTGAACAACTACCCAACTTGACTTGGGCAGAATATCAATCAACTTCAACAGGAGCTGCCAGTATTTGCCATCTTCTAAATCAACAGCCTCTATGGTGTTTGGGGTTTGGTTTTGTGGTTTTGGTTTGGACTTTTTTGAGAGAGGAGTGGTATCTTAAATATTTTCGTATTGCAAAAAAAAGAAGATAATTGCATCACCTGCTTTAGTTATAGAACCTAACTGAGAGATGAATCTCATAAGCTCAAAATAGCTTAATCACAATTAATTCTGAGGATACTTTGCCAGGGCTGTACTATTAGAAACCAGTGGCATATCCCCAGATTTGTTGAACTATGTGCTTTGCTTGGTTTTTTTCACAGCATTGCCTTGATTTGGCTTAGCACAGTGACAGGTGATAGGCTTAAGATAGGGCATTACCAAGAAATATTGTGATTAATGATTATAAAGTATTTTGTTGGTTAGCTCTTCACTGTGTGCCAAGCATTGTGCAGGTTGCCAGTGACACCATCTTCCAGCATTATTTTATGAAAGATGGAATAGATGGAAGCTTAGTCTGTCTGTAGGAGGAAAGTTGAGAGAGGGTAGGCTGGGAACATGAGCTTATGTTATCCTGCACTGCTTTGTCCTGAGAGCATGGAAGAAGTGTGTGAGGAAGTAGTGGAGATTGATAGAGAGGGGTACCTGTGCTTAGTTTATCAGTAACTTTCTCAGAGGCAGAGCTGAATTGGGGTTAACTTGTGACCTTGTAGTTACATGCTGAGCACAGTCTTTCTGAGCTGGAGTGGAGTAGGTTAGAAGCATATCACAGAAGTTGGCAGCTGAGTTCCCTTCCAGACACATTCCTGAAAGTATCATGAGTAAAACTTATTTATATCTTCTACACAGTAGATTTTTGTGGCATTAAGCTACCATCCCATAGAAGCTCTTTATGATAACTCTTGCTACTCTTAAAAATTTTTTTTTTTGCATGAAACAAAGATTTTTGAAGTCAGCTGCAGTTTTGGTTGTACTTGAGGACTTTCTACATGACTGAGCCCTGCTGTTGGATATTTAGTTCTGTCTGAGTTTGTTGGTTTACTTGTGTGTGAATGAAGCCACCAGTGCTGTGTACCTCTGAGGATTGGCAGGTAGTCTCCATAGACACTATACAAAACTCCAAACTGGAGACTTTTCAAATGTGTAGAACTTCCTCTTTTTAAGACTTAGTTATTCAAAATGTGTTTATCTCTGAAGTGCAACCTATGTTTTTAGAACCTGATTTTAGTCCTCTACATTATTTTTGGTATCTTGCTTAAAACAAAAAAAAAAGGTGCTTCCCAGACATTTAACAAGAATGCAAAGGGCATTTGAAATTATCTTTTTTTTACAAGAATTTTTAAGCCAATAATTCTTGGATTTAGGGCTCCCCAGTGCCCCATCTCATTGCTGAATATAAAATTGTCAGTCACAGATTCACAGAATAACCGGGTTGGAAGGGACCTCCAAAATCATCGTGTCCAACCCATACCCTGACACCAGAACTCCATAACTAGATGAGGGCATCAAGTACTATGTCCAATAAAGTCAAAGTGTGTTATTATTAAATAAATACATAACCTACACTTTTATTTACTGTACACCTTTGCTCTAGTGGAGAATTTTCTAAGCAATCTTGCAGTGCACTGCCAGAGCACTGAACTAGTGGGCTCACTTTAGACCTCTCTTTCCTCAGTTTCTACCATTTAAAATGAAATAGGGATTTAATTGCTCACAGGCATAGGTTTGAAAATTGGATTTTAGGAAGGAATTCTTTACTGTAAGGATGGTGAAGCACTGGTATAAGTTGCCCAGTGGCTGCCCCATCCCTGGAAGTGTTCAAAGCCAGGTTGGATGGGGCTTGGAGCAACTTCCTCTAGTGGAAGGTGTCCCTGCCCATGACGGGGCTTGGAATGAGATGGTCTTTAAGGTTCATTTCAACCCAAACCATTCTATGAGTCTATCTTAAAAACAGTTAAAATCCTGTAAAGTTTTTCTTACCAGTTGTTCCTTTCAGGTGTTTTCCAGGATCCCTTCCTGAATGTCCTGGCTCCCAGTGGAATCGAAGGCGGGAGGCAACTCATGACCACCACACAGTGACAGCCTTGGACTCTCCTGCTTCTGGCTGCTCAAAACAACCACCTGGCTGCTGTGGAGATGAATGGAGAACAGCAGTATGATGCAGGTAATAGTCCAGCTGAGCTCCCTGGCCAACTGTTCTAAAAGACTTGGGACCAAGAGGGAAGAAAGCTGAGCACAGTGAATGTTCACAGTGCATGTGTCTGATTCTGTGCACTGTACACAGGGAGAAATGCAAATGGCAGTGATTGTGGGTGACATTCTGGTTATGGGGCTGTCCTGGCTGTTTGTTACTGCTCTACTTCAAAGCAGGGTGTATCCCTGGTTTAAAGGAGAACAAAATCTCACCCAGCTTAGTAATTGTGTTTTTAAGAAGCTGTGACCTTCCTGTTTGTGGTACCACTATGAGATGGGCTTACGGAAAGCTCGGTGGTTTAACACCACTATTTTAAGGCATTTGCCTGTTAAAGTGGTTGATACTATCTTGTTCTGTCCTCTTGTTCTTAATTTTTAGACAAGGTTGTGCTGCTGGTTTAAAAAGTCAGATAACTGAAGTTGTTTGCTGCCATTGTAATCTGTCCTGTTTTTCTGAAGTGCCTTGGTGTGTCTGCTTTGATAGGCTTGTGATATCAATCCCTAACCTGCTGCAGAGTGGTATATTATGATAAATTAGCTCAGGTTTTGGTTCACCTTGAAACACCAGCCTGGGAAGAGTGTTGGTCTGGGATGGCTTGGAATGCTAACAGCTTTCTGAACAGTTCTGGGAATGTATCCTCTTATGCGGGTAGAGACCATCCATTTTTTTTCTTGTCTGCCATGGTTTGTCCCTTTTTCTCAAGGAGGTCCCTACCTATAGTGTTGGTACAGTAATCTAAAGCAAATTTTAATTTGTGGTTATCAGTGTAAACAATTGGATCAGGATTTTATCTGAATTACTTTCCTTTGGTACTTGTCCAACAAGCTGCTGTTCTCATAGGACAATTCATTACTGGTAGTTTTTGTACCTTTATTTTATGGAAATCTAATTGCTGTCAGTGTTACTGAAGAAATGTTAAATGTAATTTTAATCTATAATGCTTTGGGGAGAATGCTATAATCTGATTGATGACGCTGGAATATGCTTTTTAAGTACTAATTACTGCAAATCAGTCAATTGTTGTCAATGTTACACTCTTAAATAAGTAAGAAAAGGCATTGTGGACAAGGATGTAGAATGTCTCCAGGCACATGGAAATACTTTTTGCTCAGCTGGTGGGAACTGCCGACTTCTGTCACTGAGCGTACGAGAGAGGAACAATGAGATGTTTACATGGTCAGCACTGGTGTGTTCACAGGCTGAGACCACATCCCTCAGTTCTAAAGCCTTTGTTATCATCTTTCCATCTTCCTCAGAAAGTATCAGAGGACACAGAGTCCTCTCTCACTACGTGCTTTTGGAATAGCTAGGAAAGGTTTGATATTGGCTTGCAATTACTCAACAGCTCTTTTCCTGAGCATCCTTTTGTGCCAGGTTTGACTACAGGAGGCTGTGAAAAGCAAATAATAATTGACAAGAGCTTTACTTGCTGCACAGAAAATGATGCCATGTAAGCATAGGCACATTGGTTTTGTTGTGCCCTCTAATACTATTTTCTGAAGTGCTTTTGAATTAGACCAGTCCAAACCACTGCTGGAACATTCCCTTCATGTTCTTCGACCCATGTCATTTTTTCCACTTGATAATTCGGAGCAGTTTATGGAGATTCCTCTCTGTCTTTCTGGTTTTTACCTACGGGATCTCTGCCTCACAAGAACCCAGACAATGGTTAGGGTTTGTTGGTTGTGATCTTTTCCCACACTATGAGGAGAAAAGACAACTTTGATTCTTGTCACAGTCTTTCTCAGCTGCTGAAATTCCAACCTGTCTTTATTTATTCATGGCCTTGCAGCTGGTATAGATGAAGAAGATTAACTGTTATTAAAACCAGATTGAAATATATCTACATTTCAGGGTGAGAAACCTTTAGGTTAACCTTAATTGAAGGTCTTGCAGACTTCAGTGTGATGTACTTAAATGTCCAATGTGACAGTCTTCAACTATATCACATTAAAGATGCATGAAAGTTATTTGCAGTGAGAATTGAACTCGAAATCCAGAGATCAAAACAGCCAAGTGTAGACTGTTTCCATTTCAGATGTTTTTAAGGGCTGACTTCCTTAATATTTCCCTATGTTGTTGTCATCTGTCATATTGATTTGCAAGTTTTCTCACAGTAGCAAGAGTTTCTGGTGTAAATATCTGAGGTTTTATTGAGTAGTTTGAACTCGGACTGGTCAGGATGTTTAATAAGGACATATGGCCCCTCAGGAATGTTGCTTCATTAAACTGGTCCTCTGTGTATCCAGGGATCTGCTAACCCATGAGGATGGAGCTGTGCAAGAGGGTCTTGCAAAAAATACTAATAGACTACATCAAAGGCTTGGTTTAAGCAGGACCTGCTCTGCTGTTACTGTCCTGACAATAAAACCAGAAAAGTGATTGGATTCTGCCTCTGAAAACCTTACCAGAGAGATGGTTCTTTGCTGCGCTCTTTGTGTGCTTATGGATTCAGATGTTGAAAAATAGACTTGATTTCTGAGATTTTTCAAGGTTTATGAAGTCCTACCACATGCCACAATTAAAAAACTCATTTACTGCTCTCACTATGAATCCTCATACAGCATTTTTGCTTGCAGCTTTATTCAGTGAGCTTTTCCTGTTCCACATTGCTCCTGTAAGTGCTGTGCTAAATCACCTGGAGTGCTGTGGCAGGGCTTCGAGGGAGAACAGCAGATAGTTTGGTTAAAACTGTAGCTGAGCACAGCCTCAGCTGTCAGCCTCCAAAGGGGAGGAAATGCTCTTGGTATCCCTGGCTCCGGGTGCTCTGGTTGAAGTGCAAGGCTGATCACCTGGTCTCATTTAACTGGAAAATCTTAGTAAAGTGCAAACACAAGCTGAGTTGTACTTTTATGAATGAATGACTGAACAGCTGTGGGTGTTTTTTTAAAAAAGTTTTTAAAAATCCCTCTGACTCAGGGAAACTCCGTAAAATAAAGCAGGAAGAGTATTAAGTTTGCAATGAGTTTGGGACAGGGATTTGTGATAATTTTTGCTTGGTTGGTTTGGTTTGGGTTTTTTTAATTTGTTTTTCCTATTAAAAAATGAGTTTTAAGTGAGTTTTTGGGTGTGCTGGTGAGCTTTGGACGCTGTACAGTCCAATGTGAGCCCTTCTCACCGCAGCACAGACCTGTAAGGAAAGAGCTTTTTTGGACAGGGAACAGACAGGCTGCAGAAACCATGGATGGGTGCAGCGGTAACTGATCCAGTTGGGAATGGTTTTACCCGGAGTTTAAGGCAAAGGGTCGCTGGGGCAGCAGGCAAACTGGCTTTCCTTGGAGCTCCGTGTAGCAATTAAGTGGCGACATAAGTTACTAATTGACCCTTTCAGTGTGTGAAGTGACCTGTGCCTCATTTAAGGAGCTTAACTGCCCCTCAGCCAGTTATCTGATGATAACGGGTATTGAAGACTCGGAGCCGCAGGGCTTGGGAAAGCCTCGAGGTCCCGCGGTATTCCCAGATGGAGCTGCTGGATTTCAAACTCGTTAAAAAGCACAGTGCAGTCCCGTCGCTTTGTTTCCCTTAAACAGGAATGCGTCGGACGGTGCGGGCGGTGCTTTTTGGGGCTGGATGAGAGCGGGGTCGTTGCTGCTGTTGAGCAGTCGGGTGGTTTTTGGTGGGGAGAGGTGAACTGGTTTTCTCTGGGACACAGGAAAATTAGGCAGAATCGCTCCAGGCTTTGACTGATCATGGATGTTGTGACTGAGCTGATGTTTGTTCCCACTTTGGTTCTGGAGCTGTGGACCGAAGCATTTTTGTGGTCATATTAAAATAAAATGCTGTTTAAATGAGTTAAAAAATCTTTATCTGTTTTAACAACATTTTGCAATGAAATTGTTTTTCCTAGAATGACTTGCAGTCAAAGTTTTGATCAGCCCCACACTAGTTTGCAAACAATTACAGTTCATGCTTTTTACTCCCTCAAAATTTCTTTTAGTAAAAATTATTTTTCCTGGTTTTTTCTTCAGTATGTTAAAACTTACCCCTTAAAAGTAATGGTGATAGTCAAGCTCTGAATCTTTTGGGCTCTGAGGCTTATGAAAGGCCAGTATAACCAGCTGTGGTTGGTTAAAAACAACAGAAGTTGCATTTGAGAGATAAGAGCTTCTTTTAAAATAGATACTGTCATCAGCAAGCAACAGCTAACTGAATATATTTTCCTAAGTTTTGGGAAATGATAACTCCTAGAGTTACAGTGAAAAGTCAAAGATGAGTTTAACTATCAGTCTGAAGATAAAACTGAACCTACTTACACTCAGGACTTTCAGGTTTTTTAATCTATTTAACACATCTCAGACGTTTGGACAAATATTTGCCCCTTTCTGTTGAAGGACTAGGAACTGTCCTGGAGCATGCTTAGCAGGTTGTCAGCATATCCAGGGGTCTGATAAGGGCATGTGGTAATACTTCAGTCTTTTTTTTTTTTTTTTTTGATGTGTAGTGTTTCCTACTCAAGCTACTACTCCTTGAAAGAACAGTTACTGCCTGTCCTAGGGAAGGGTCAGGGTTTAGGAAATGTTGGTGTCATGTAACCTTTGCTGAGCTTTCCTTGGGCTTGTGATACACAGAGATTTCTCTGTTTTCAAACATAAACAAGGTATTGGGTTTCCTGGTCCTGAGGGGGGGAAAATCCCTTGTTCATTCGTAGACAGCTATGGTGCAGATGATGGAATCAGGCTGAAAGGGAAAATGAAAGCTCCGTTTTTGTGTCATCTCACTGCCATCCTGTTCTGCTGCTGAACCTGAAGCTGTAGTTTGTGTGTTGATGTTAAAATTGCTGATTGCATGAGGTGGGACCCTCCCTGGTCATCCCAGTGTGTGCCTGCAGGAAAAATGTGGTGTGGCTGAGCGCTGAACTAAATAGGGGACGTTAAATCTGACCTTTGCTTGTTTGGCATCTTTTGGCAGAGTAGGTTAGATGTTGGAAAAAATGGGAATAGGAAGGGAACGGAGAAGTGAGCCAAGAACTGAAGGGAAAACTGGGGCTGGGGGACAGGCTTGACAATGATAGTAGAAAATCTGACTAATTTGTAGTGTCAATTACTTCAGGTGCTTGCTTCCTTAACAGCCTGAATGAGTTTCAAACTGTGGTTTGAGTGGTTTTAGCACATTTATGCTAAACCTGAAATGAGATTTTCTTGGTCTGAAGAAGCTGTTATACCTTAAGAGCTGGGCTTTTTTAAGTGACTAATTTGAGTGATCTTGATTGCAGTTGTATCTCAAGCTGTTTTCTTCAGAACTACCCTGAATCCCTCTCTTTGCTTCTGCTGTTTTAGAACAATTAAATGCATACATCTATCTAACTTAAAGAAGAGGACAGTGATATTTCAATTTTTTTTAGTCTTTCTTTTCAAATCTCTTACTATTGATATTGCTGTTTCCTGGACGTTTTTTAATTTAGTACAATATCAGTCCAATGTGCATAAAGTTTTGAGCCTCTTATATTTGTTGATACAAATACAGATCTCTTTTGCCTATGTTCTCCTCTTACAAATTATAAGCAATCTGTGCTTAACCAAAATCCTCGAGATTTCACTGTTTTTCAGACCAGGTCCAATTTAAAAGTGCTGTTCACATACAAAGAAAGGCCAAAGGGGGTTTGTGTGTTGAAATGTATAACTGACATCCACACTGCACACTTGTGTACTCAGTCACTTGCAAATGAAGCAAGTTTTGCTGTAGTTTGTAGTAGCCTAAAACTTAAGCCAACAGGTTGCTGAATTAGGGGTGTTCTCTTCCAGATGCTGGTTCCAGTGTGGAAGAAATGGAATTCAATTGGGATGAGTATCTAGAAGACACAGGAGCAACTGCAGCCCCCCATGGATCTTTCAAACATGTGAGTAAGGGAGTGTGTGTTTGCTTCTCCTACATGGTTTTTTGATACACTGAATGTTTAGGGTTTCTTGGAGTTGGTTGATGCTCTCAAATCTGGAAGACTAACTAGAATCATGTTTTTCAGAGTGAAGAGAGATGAGTAATTTAATGTTTTTATTATTGTTTCTTGTCTTTCTCTCTGTACATAGCACAGGGTAACCCCACCCACAAGCAGTGAAAGTTAAGGAGCTCCTAGTCTTTTCTGCACCAGAGGATAAGCTTGATTTTTCTCAAGAAGCTCAGAATAGCCAGTCTCTTTCTTCTTCTAGTGCTACTGGGCAACTGCTGTGGAGGACTTGCTTTAGGAAGCTGGTGGCAGAATAGTTCTTGAACAGCAGAATTCAAATGTACTCTCAAAGAAGGCTTTAATGGTGGATCACAAGGAGAAAATAATAGCTCTGCCAAGCGCTTGTCTGCAGTAGTTAGAAAACTGATTAGGATAATTGTTGATCACAGGCTTAATGGGTAGGATGGAGTCTTGATAAGCCCTTGTCTTTGCCCTTGGACATCTTTAATTGAATGTTTGTTGGTAAAATCCTGGAATGCACTGACCCATTGGCTGAGATCTGAATGTGAAATCTGCCTTCTTGTATTGAGTCATCAGTGAAGGTGAGCTGTACAGAGCTGGTGTCCAAACCTGTTGGTTCTCTTCCAGCAGTGAAAACACCTTCCAGACTGCCAGCCTGTATCCTTATCCAGCTCTTTAGGAAGGATGGGCTGTGGGTCTTTTACCATGACAGTGAGGGTAGTGACTTGTGTGTGACACATTGCTTGGAAAGCACCCTGTGTTGCTCAGGCTTTTGGGTCCAGTATCATGACTTTAAGTATCAGAAATTTAAATTAGCAGGAAAACAGACTGAGGTCTGTTCATGAAGGGTCACAGAGCATTTTGAATCCTAAGGTAACCTGCAGAAGTGTAAAATAGTAAAGAGTCTGTTAAAATATGGCAGTTGTGTTAATAGTTAAGATGCAGAGTAAGCGTAGACTTCACAGAAGCTCTTCATAGACTGGGATGTATTTGTAAGCTTTTATTTATTTTTCAACATAAACATTCAGGTATCTCATTTCTGAAGGGAAGGGACTTCTGCTTGCTTTGTTTTTCCTTGGTGTACTGAGGCTGTGGCAAGAAAGAGCTTACTCAGAGTGATGGTGTCCATGCAGCCCATGCTGAGAGCACAGAATGGAACCAGAGCAAAGGCATTTTGCAGTAGTGTGAGGAGAGGTTTGTCTGTTCTCTGGCGTGATTTGCCTTACTGGCTGTGTGTTAAATAAGCCTACTATCATAGTTTGGACATCATACAACTAATTGTAATGACAGCTTTACAATGGTGGCCAACTGAATTAATATTTTAGCTGCATTTTGTTAATGAGCAAAAGACACACTTTTTGAAAGACTCACTACCCCTGCACCAACTCAACTGTGTCAAGTCAGAGGTCTGGTGGCTGTGGCCATGGATGGTAAAAATACAGTTAGCTCTAAAAAAATCCACATTTTTTATTGTTATTAATCCCTACATATGAGGAACACAGTGCAGTTTTGCTGGTGCAGGTTGCATTGCAGTGGAGAGTGGTTTAGTGAGCAGGTGTGGCAAAAGCCCCGCCCTTTGCCCAGCCCTGTCCTGCTGCCCTGGGTGCAGTGGAGAAGCTGCAGCTGGGGGGCTTGGCTGGTTTTCCAGGGGGCCACGACTGCTGCAAGGGGTCATCTGTGAGTGTGGAAATAGATACCTGCATGTTCAGAAACAGAACTATCAGACATCAGCTAGCAGAGTTCCTTAGAATTTGTCTGGAGACCAGCATTGATGTTCTCTGTAATAAGCTTGGCATAAAATTTTGAGAAGGTAATGCTGACACTGAATTGACAAGCAGAGAGAGGAGCATATTTACATCGGTGTCACATCACCTGGATCTTGCTGTTAATAGAAATGCAGGAGAGCAAGGTCACATGCTGGGGGTTTCTGCTGTCCCTTAGAAAGAAGGTAATGCATTGGAAGTGGTAGAGGAGGAGAGTCTCACTGCCTCCCAGTGGAGAGTGACAGCCTGTCTGTGTGACAAAGCACTAATAAAAGGTTACTGTGATTCCAGAACGCGTTAGCTGAGTGATTTTTCAGTGGAGAGTAAGCAGGCACTGATATGACTGTGCTCATGACTGGTGGTCCCTCTGGTTGGAATCTGTGATGTGAGTTGCTTGACTTGAAGAATGACATATTTTATTATCCAATGTCAGAAGAGCTAAGAAGGAACTACTTTTGTATCTCAAAAAAGAGTGGAAAAATCTAAGCCGAAGAATAGTATTGGCACAAGAGCAAATGAACATGTATGATAATTAATATGAACACATTTTGATAGAAGCTTAAGGTTTTTGTTTGGTTCTTCTTAAATTCTGAAGTAGTGAGATTGAGACCTCCCATTATAAGTAGTGGGTGAGGACATGATCAGGTTAAGAAAATGTAATCCATGATTACACAGCCATTGTTAGCAAAGCTAGATGGGAGAGAAGATTTTTTATATGTTTATGATTAAGCTGAAAGTTTTGCCTTGCTATGAACAAGATGCATTGGAAAATGTAAGCTCATTTTCAAATTAAGCATGTTCTAATGTTTAATTTGTTAGCATTTTAAAAATTGAACACTATCGAGATCAAAGTGACTGTTCCACCTACAATGTAGCAGAAAAAAGAACTTACCAAAACCTGGAATTGCACTGGATGCCACTGTTGTAATCCTCCCCAAGTCTACGCTTTCTCTAGAATTGTTGAATGCTCTTTTTTAGTTCCTCCTTGCCACTTCAATACGTGTGTAAACATGTATTAAAAATAAGCTGATGTTCAGCATCATCTGAACACATTTATTTGCTGCGTGTTCTTGCAAGCTCTTAGTACTTCGTGTCTGTTCTTTGTCATTATCTCCTGAGCTGAGTTGGACCCCTGCTCTGACCTGTGCCACGGCCCAAGCCGAGGGACAGGACCCCATGGGAAGGGGGGTGGGAGCTGCCTGAGCAGCGCGGTCACTGAGCGCTCCTGGCCATCTCCGCTTGCCGTGCGTGCAGCCACAGGCCGCCCTCCCAGCCCCACTGCTCCAGAGAAAACCCTCTGGAGGTTCCCCAGCCCGCCCTGCCCGGCCAGGCTGATCCCTGAGCCCTCCCGGAGAAACCGTGTCGTGCTTTGAACTGCTCGGCGGTGTCCAGGAGAGGGCGCGAACAACTCCTCGGTCCGCGCAGTGTCCCCAGGGAACATCCCTGACATCGTTAGGAGAACGCACCTGGCTGCCGGCAAAGCTCCTTCTGCTGCTCTTGGGTTCGTTGATTGCAGCTCTCTCTGCCGTGAGGCTTTGCTGAAGGGTCGGGTATAGAGAGCTGCACAGATTTCCCAGTTCCTCAGGCTCTGTGTCAAGCTTGCACCTTTTCTCTTGGGAACCAGAATATGAAGTCTTTAGGAATATCTCTTCAGCAAGACAGCTGTCTTTAAGAGACACTCTCTGTAATACCACTTCAAAATGCCTGCAGGTATTGGGTCCTGCTGATTATGTTTTTAAGAAGAGATTTCTCTAAGTGAAGGGTATTAACCTGAAAGATGTGAACAGTTAACAGAGGCATATGCTTTGCTTTCTGATATAGTTTTCTTAGTTTTATTTTTAGCAAGCCAGTGTGTGCTGGCTGATGAGACTGTAGTAGCTATGGCAGTTACTGAACTGTCAGTGCAGAACTGGGACTAAATACCCCAGAAAGAGTCAACTCCATCTACATCATACTGAAAACAGTTGATTCAAAAAGGAAATGGAACTTGGAATCACTTAAGAAAGAAAACACCAGTTATAGTCAGCTGAAAAGAGGGGATTGACATGTCAGAGTTTTAATTAGGACTGAAGCCCTGGAATTAAGCATAGATCAAACATACTACAGTGAGAGCAGATCAGGGTCCTTCTGTTCTTTTGGGATTGTTTGAGCTAAGAGAGGGTAGGGATATGAGAAACTTAATGTTTTGCCTTCTCTTGTTAAGTTCATATTTCAGTGTCAATACTGTGCAGTCAGATTCCTCACCTGCACACAGCACACCCCTGTATATACAGCACTCACAGTATTTGGTGCTTTTTTTTGTCAAAGCATGAGTTCACTGAACATGTACTGATAATGTTCCATGCAATTTATGGAGCAGTGCTACATACAGAGTTATTTAGGTTCTTGGATAGAGGCATTAAAAATCCTTATTCTGCAGTTTGTGCAGATTCATGAGTTCTTAGATGAGCATGGTGGAAGAGAAAGAGATATTGGTACCTAAAGCATGTGTAGGTACTTTAAACAGGCTCTTTGTCCAAAGACCTTGAAAGACACAATTTAAGGTAAGAAGTCAAAGTTCTGATGCTGAGTTAGCCCTTTAGTTTTGCTGAGCTTGACAGCCCAGCTGTGAGTGGGAAAGCCTTTCAGTAATGGGAGAGGTATTGTCCAAGGCTGGAAGATGAATGACAAGGTATTGATTTGAGATTAAAAAGATAACTCTGAAATGCAAAGGATCATCTTTAGTGCTGATCCTCTGTGCATTCCAACTCGGGTCCCATAATGCGATGAAGTTGTTTCTCTGAAGAGTCTGGATGGCATTTGGCTTGAGTTTTTTTGCTAATGAACATATCTAAATTATTCCCCCTGTCGTTCAACTAAATGTCTGAGAGGTGCTCAGGTGTGGTGATCTTCTTCCTCCTCAGGTGGATACGAGTTTGCAGAATGGTTTTGCCCCTGGAATGAAGCTGGAAGTCGCTGTCAAGTCTGACCAGAACACCTACTGGGTAGCCACCATCATCACAACCTGTGGGCAGCTGCTCCTGCTGCGCTACGATGGGTACGGGGAGGACCGCAAGGCCGACTTCTGGTGTGACATCCTGACGGCCGATTTACACCCCATCGGCTGGTGTGAGCAGAACAAGAAGATTCTCAAAGTGCCTGAAGGTATTGGCTCTGTGTGCAGAAGGGGAGGGTACATACAGAAGTGTGCTGTTGTCCTGTGTAAGCCTGGCAGGCAGCCTGCAGAGCTGCTGTTGTGTGCAGGTGGTGTTTTTTAGGGGACAAGTTGAGGTTATCTGCCGTGTTTTCCTGAAATCCCATGACTTACAGTGGGAGATTGCTCCTTCACCAGAGTGGAGTTAGGTTAATTTCAGAACTAATTCTTACAGAGGCTTGTCTTCATCATCATCCAACAAAATCTACTGCTTTGTCATTTCCTTCAAAAATTTTGTTGTTTTGTTTCTTTTTTTTTGTGTGTTACTGGTACATGGCAAATTCTTGTGAATTAGGCAGCGCACGTGTGCAGTAACATCTTGTGTCTGAATAATCTTTGTCTGGCAGAGAGAATCATAGTCTTTCTTCTTCACTTTTCACTTAGGTATCAAAGACAAGATACCTGACCAGGAGGAATTCCTTCAGCGGGTGCTGAAGGGAGCATGCAGTGCTCCTGCCAACCTGCTGGAGGGGGTAAGTGCTGCAATGTGCTGCATCTTGAGTTTTGCCTTGGTTTTCCCCTTCATCATTAAGGGATCCCCTATTCAGATTGTTGGTTCAATTCCCTTTTTAATTTTAGAGAGCACTGTAATATGCTGCTGACCTTAGAATTCCACTCTCTAGTGTTTCCTATTACAGTATTTAGTTTTGATAGTGTTGTCCTGAAACATACTGCTGCAGGATTGAGCTGTTCATTAATCTTAAAAGAAAGACCTTTTCCAACTCCCTTAGGTTGAGTCTTCCTCCTATTCTGCTCCTGCGTCATATAGCTCTAAGGAAATAATCCTTTATATAGCTGGCTTACCTGGTGTCCCCTCTCTCAAATTACTCCCTTTACGTTGGGTTCTTTTGTTTTGGTGTCTTTTACTAATGGACAGGTTATTGCTTCACTTAAATATTGCATCTTTGCTAGTATAGAACCAAATTTTTATCCCCTCATCTGCACTTTAAACAATATTCTCACCTCATATCAGTGTCTTGTTGTAAAGTACAGAATGTAATGGTATCTTGAAAATGGCACTGACACCTTCATTACAGCTAACATTTCTGTCTTGGTATGTTTCTGTCTAGTCATCTTTGTATGCTGAATGACTCCATTTCAGAAAGAGGTTATTCATGTTTCCTTCAAACCTTGAATGTATAAATGATAATGCCTCTGAAAATGGTAATGAGGACTTAAGTGAAATGTGTGACTGTATCTACAGGCTGTGCAGAAGCTCTGATGCAAACAGTAGTGATTCTGAATATTGTCATTTCTCTTGTCTTACGATAGTAAGAGACATGTATTTCTTTCTTTCTGTATTCTACAATATTTATGCAAAAATAATGTGTGTAAAGAGGTGGAAGTGTGGGATTTATTTTATTCTGCTGTACAGAATAATTTGTATTCTTTTTGCAGCTTCACAGAGGGAAAAATCCATTGGATCTCATTGCACCTGGCTCCCGACTAGAACTGCAGAATTTCCGGGATTCCCTGGAAGCCTGGATAGTCAACGTGGTAGAGAATGTTGGTGGGAGACTGAAGCTGAGATATGAAGGGCTGGAGGATTCTGACAAATTTGACCAGTGGCTGTTCTATTTGGACCCTTTCCTTCACCAAGTGGGTTGGGCAGCTCAGCATGGATATAGCCTGCAACCACCTTTAGGTACCTCAAAACATCTATTTTTTTTATATATTAGCATGTTTTATATGGTGATCAGAGGATAGAGAGCTTCTGCTGCTGCTTTAGTGCTCTGAATCTGCCTGCTGGGTGCATGTGGTGGTCACATAATCACTGTAGGATCTGACAGGTGTTGTACCTAAAAAAATAGAAGTGAAAATACAAATAGTACTACAAAACTTTTTACCCACATATTCAGAAATTGATAAATGTTTTTTGCCTGTCAAAACTTTTCACCTGTTTGTGGAAAGGAGGAACTGAGGAAAGGGATTGCCTTCATGATTATTTTTGGTAGGTTTGTGTTTCTGAGAGGGAGAAAATCAGACAGTTTTGAAGTACTGCTCCACAGGGGCTTTTGCAGCTGTGACCCTCAAGTCTACTGGACTAATTTAGATGCTGTTTAAAGATATGAAATTGTCCTGTAAAAAAGGAACGATCGTGTGGAATCTGAGGCAGAGAGTAGGACAGGTGGCTGTATTTTTCAGTCAGGGCTGATCATCAAAGGAGTGGGGCATAAAATGGTAGAAACACAAATGGGTGGCTTATGAGCTGAGCAGTGATGTAACATGTTTCCTGATGAGGGGAAGCCTTGGAATAGTGGTAAATGTTGAGCATTTACACTAAAGCCTTTCTACAGGTGTACATCAAAGGTTTTGGCACACTCAGTGCTACTAGTTGAGGATGTTCAGGTTGTTTAGAACAGTTGTTTTTGTTGTGGGATGTTTTTTTTAATGTTTTCCCCTCACAGCCAGAAGAAATCATGCTGAAGAAACCAAACCAATTCTGTTGAAGTGACTGAGCATAGTGCTTTTTCTAGTGCTTGACCAATCTCTGCTGAAATCAGGATTGTGAACAGGGAGATGCCAAATTGCTGCCAAACACCAGATGGGTGAATTCCACAGCACTATTTAAGTGAATAATGTCTTTTAAAAATGTTAGTTAGCTGCTGGATTTGTTTCCTCTTTATGCCTGTGTAAGAGCTTTGATACACTCCCAGGCATCCTTTGTGCATGATGGCACTGGTAGGAGTAATTTCTCTTCTGTCACAGGTGTGTGCTTAGCAATTCCAAATGCTAAAAGAGTAACTTAACACAGCTGGAACAGGCTTGTGGCTCCTTTCTTGAACTTTCTGCTTGCTTAAGCGTAAAACCAGCCAATGTTATCCAGCTGGGGATTTGTTTTCTGCTCATATGTTTCTCCAGAAGTTTTTCTTGGTGTTGATGTGATCTCTGTTCTCTCAGAAAAAGGAGGTTGGGCAGTGTGTGGGTGATACAGTGTTGCTTGACTTCAGTCCCTTTTCATAACACATCCAAATGTCAAAGAAAATGGCACATTTTGTGGAAGGAAGGCATTTGCACAGATTCTGAACAGACAAGAGTGGCACAATTAGAGGAGCACAAATAAAACTTTCGCCTTTATTGCTGTGTGTTCTGAAAGAAAAGAGAAAGTTGACTTTATTCACTGTTTCCCTCTCTTTTTCCTCAAGCCATTAGGTCCTTGAGGAGTGAAGCAGATTGGCAAGAGATCTTGAAGAAAGTGAAAGAGGAGGAGGAGGAGTCATCTGTTCCTACAGATCTTTTTAAGGTAGCTTAATGCTGTGGATGATACCATGAAAATGGTATATTGCTAAGAAATGATTCAGGGAAGTCAATCACTTGAAATTCTTCCCGTTTTGGTTTTTTTGTTGTTGTTGTTTTTTAAATTTAATTAAATCATCATACTATTGTCAATTCTTGACAAGTTAGACAATGTACCCATCACAATTCTGATCCTTTATAATGCCATCTCCATTTGTTCTCCCAAACTTAACATGTTTTGAGAAGCAGGAATGTAAATTTAGTCCTTCAATTCTTTGTTCATTTTTCTCAGCTTTATTTGGACCCCTAAGCAGAATAGGAGGCACTCTTGGATGTGTTGGGTCATATAGAGAGCAGGATATATGTAATGATATATGTAAGAAGGTTTTTGCAAGACTGAAAATGGAGGCCTGTATAGTTCTTGTTTGGTGTAGCTCATGATGAGTGCTAAAGGTTAGGGGAAAAAAACAGCAAAACATTTCTGTTGATTTACTAGACCACCCTATATTGTCAAATCTTGCTTCTCTGTGGAGAATGTCAGATGAGAGGCTCATGAGGATTCAATTTCCTAAAACTTGATTGAAAAGTATCAGTGTCAGAGGGCATTGTTGGCCTTTTCACTTAGAGAAGTTGCTGGTACTCTGACATGTTGATTTCTTGAAATGAACTAATAAAATCTTAAGTTATCCCCTTCAGTTGATTTATGTAAGGTATGTCTCCCTTTTGATGGAGAAAAGCAGGTAATCTCACCAACACATCACTTTTCAGGATAAACCTGTGATTGGAGTGCATTCGTTCTCTGAAGGCATGAAGCTGGAAGCTGTGGACCCAATGGCTCCTTTTGTAATCTCTCCTGCTACAGTTCTCAAGGTACCAGGGTTCTTGAACTAGTCCTGCTAACATTCAGTTCTACTGCTGTAGCACTTTAAATGCTCAGGGAATTCTCATTAACTGATTATCTTAAAATCTTGCACTAGTTTTCAAATGAAGTATTTTGTATGTCTCCCTCAGGGGACAGGCTGCCGTGATAAAGCATCTTAACTGCTGATGTTGAAGTCATTGGATTTGAATAAAGGGAAGAAGTTTCATAAAGATACAAGCTCAAAAGATCAAATGACTAAAATTGTCAAACCCAAGTTTTTAAAATTGCTATAATTCCTCATAATCTGAGTATCCAGCTGAAGATACATTTTTTTGGTTGTTTTTTTTTGGGGGGGGGTGGGGGAAACAGTTATGTCATCACTATGTACATATGACCTTTAGATGGCCTGATTTATGATCAGGTTTTACTTTTCTATTTACTACTTGCTTGTCCTGCTTGTATTTACTTCAGGAGTGTAGTGATTTTACGTGTGACAGTGCATCCCAGGACACAATTCAGCCTTGTTGAAATCAGCAGTTTGTTGTTGTAGAATAGTAGTAAGACCACAAGCACTAATTTCTCTGCATTTTTCATAAGAAAATTTCATGTAGCACTTGATGACCTTATTTTTGAAGTGCTCATACATTAACTTTTATTATTATATTTGTTAAGTTCCTGAATAATGCAGAGGAGTCTGCTGGTTTATGAATCCTCTAGATTCTCTTTTAATTTCAAGATAAAGGATTTCCATCATGGAGTGCTGCTGTTTAATAAAGTTATCAAAATGGGAGAGAGGGAGCAGTAGATCAGAATCTGCTACTCACAAGACCCCGTGGTTCTCTTTTGGCTGACTACAGGTGTACAATGACAAATATTTCATGATAGAAATTGATGACCTGAGGCCAGACCGTCCGACCAGCCGCTCTTACATTTGTCATGTCAACAGTGCTGGTATTTTCCCCGTGCAGTGGAGCCTGAAGAACGGCCTGAACCTCAGTCCCCCCCCAGGTATGTCTGTGCAGCCTTGTCGTGGTCACCAGTCCCCAGTGCTTTGTTTAGGACAACACTTCTGCAAAACTATTGCGTGTAGTAGCACAAGCAAAGAAAAAGAAAGATCAAATTCTGAAAAACAGGAGCTTTGAGTTGGTGAAACTGAAGTTTGCTGGGTATGAGCCTGGATTTGGGAGGATGAGAGAGGCTGGGGTTGCTGGTTGTGCATAAAAGCCTGAACACTGGAACGAAATTGTATGTGTTCAGCCTTAATTAACATGGTATCTTTGCATTGGAGTTTTGCTTCTGGTCAGAATGGAACATTATTATCCAACATTTTATAATATTTTTAGGATATCTTATCACTTAGAAGTTAATGAACTATTTTTTTACCAAGGACCTATCAGGCACTGTAGCAGATTGCTGAAATGTTGCTTCAGGTCATAAGGGAATAGGGGAGTGTTCCTCTGCTGCTGAAATATTTATTAATTTTCTCAAAATGGAAATGTCAATGGTATTGAAAAACCAGAGACTCAGTTCTCTTATTTACCACCTCAAAATTCAGAATGCTTTGTTTTAGTTGTCCTTACATCAGAGGAGCAAAGACCATGGGATATTTGACTCCTGCCTTTCAGGTAGGAAAAAATACAAGAAGTGGCTTTGCTTGACCAGCATTACCTGGAATTTTGCATGTGAAAAATGAAATCTCACTTGCTGGGCATGTGGCTGGAGCTGACAAAGATTTTAAGTTTCTTTTCTTATAGTCCCCCTGGACATGGTGGGCATTCTGAATTGTGTGAGGTCTCAAGAGCCTGGCACTTGTGTGAGGTCTCAGTACCGGCAGTGCTAAAACTGAGAAAAAATAAATAGGTCCTTCTATGGTTCAGCCCTCTCTAAAGGGTAAAATCATAGAATAATTTAGGTCAGACTAGTGAGGCCACGCATTGAATCCTGTGTCCAGTTTTGGGCCTCACTACAGGAAAGACACTGAGGTGCTGGAATATGTCCAGAGAAGGGAACAGGAAGGGTCTGGAGCACAAGTTCTGCAAGGAGTGGCTGAGGGAGCTGGAAAGATGCAGCCTGGAGAAAAGGAGGCTCCAGGGGGATCTTATGGCTTTCTACAACTACCTGAAAGAAGGACATTGTAGCCGGGTGGGGGTTGGTCTCTTTTCCCAAGTGATGACAGGATGAGAGGAAAGTTATGTCAGGAGAGGTTTAGATTGGATATTAGGAAAAACTTCTTCATGGAAAAGGTTATAAAGGACAGTCATTGAGTCACCATCCTTGGTATTTAAGATCTGTGTAGACATGGAATGATTGAACTTCATGGTTTTGGGTTGTCATGTTAATACTGTATTCTGAGACTGGCTTTAAAATTTTCGCAGGCATCCCTCGAAGGGGAGTACAATAACTGTAGCCCTTGTCTCCTTGCTGCTTTACTGCCCCAAACTGATATGGCAGCACACTTCTGCACCCTCTTCCCTTCAGTTATTTGCTTTTTGTTAGATCACAGGGAAGCCAAGTATTTCTCCCAAGAAGAATATAATTTTTCTTGGAAGGATGCGCTATCTCCTGGTGGACTCCTAGTTAAGACTCTTCCCTTCAAACATGTATGCAGATCTACAGCTGCTGGCAAACTTGATGAGCCTCTTGGCACATCTAACTGCTCTCTTTAATGACTTAGTATTTAGCATGTCTTTGAGAGAGTAATATGTTGATATTGTGCACATTTTGAGAGCTCTGTTTTAAAACAAAGTTTCAGAGCTGACACAACATCAGTGAAGTACTCCTACAGAAATTTTTCCTGAATTTCGTCTGTACCCTGTGAAAAGGGTGAAAATGCTTCACTGTGTTTCAATTGCTGCCCTTGTCTGCTTAGCAAATGTACTTTATTCACAGTTCAGGTTGCTGTGATCTGACCTCAGGTGGCTGGTGAAGCCTTAGTCAGCTGGCAAACAGTGACCCAAACAGATCTCAGTGCTCTGTACTTCACGTCAGTGTGAAATGAGTGTCAGGCTGTTCAACTGACCCCTTGGCCTTTTCTTCTCCTAGGTTTCCCTGGGCAGGACTTCGACTGGGCAGACTACCTCAAACAGTGTGGTGCTGAGGCAGCTCCCCAGAGCTGCTTCCCTTCGGTAAGGCTCTTCCAGAAAGATCTCTGCTGTTATGTCAGTGGCATTCTTCATTCCATGGAGAAGAAACTTTTGCATGTTTTTTACTTAAATTGCCTTTCCAAGTAGAATAGAATATTTCAGTTGAAAGGGACCTATAATGATTGTCTCGTCCAACGACCTGACCCTCTTCAGGGCTGACCCAAAGTTTAAAGTGTGTTGTTAAGGGACTTGTCCAAACAGTTCTTAAACACTGGCAGGGATGGAGCATCGAGCACCTCTTTGGGAATCCTGTTCTAGTGTTTGACCACCCTTTCAGTAAAGAAATGCTGCCAAATGTCAAGTCTGCACCTCCCCCGACACAGCTTTGAACCATTCCCACACATCCTGTCACTGGAGATCAGCACCTCCCTCTCCACTTCCCCTCCTCTGGAAGCTGCAGGGAGCAGTGAGGTCACCCCTCATCCTCCTTTCCTCCAAATTGGACAAACCCAGAGTCCTGAGTTGCTCCTTGTAGGACATTCCTTCAGCCCTTTCACCAGCTTTATTGCCCTCCTCTGGACACATTTGAGTGCCTTAACACCTTACCCGTGATAATTCAGGAAACAGAAGAGATAAGGGAGTATAAATGTGGGTGAACTGAAGTAGGTGTGTGCCAGTTTCCTCAATAAGGAAGCAGTGGACCACATGTTTCAGTTATGATAAAGCAGACTGAAAATAAATGTTTGTTTTATGAAATTGAAATGTGGAAGAGTCCATGGAAGAGTCATAGAACAGCATCAATTGCTGACAGTCCTGTAATTGTGGAAACAGAGCCTTTTAATAGACCTTATTTTCATTTACTGAGTGTGCTTTTTCAATCTTCCAACCTTTCAGCTTGAAAAATTAATTCCATTGTATTAATCAATACCAAGTCATCTTAAATTAGTACCAGATAATAATTTTACATTAATCAGTACCTGAAGGACTTGCAAGATTTTTAGCTTTTGTTGGTTCAATGACAGTATTGCTGTCTCCTAAAGCACAATACCTTGTCAAGCAGAAAAGGGTACTATTAACACCTGCCTTCCAGTTCCATTTACAATACTTGGGCTATTGCAGTGCTTAGAGGAAGAAATTAAAATGAATAATTATCATTTTTTGAAGAGAGTATTGCTGGCTGTGAATTCTTGTTGCCCTTGTTCTGTCTTGTAAGCTGTGGTATCTTAGAGCAGGTCATTGAATTTGTTATCCATTTTCTGAGGAGAGTTGATCACTGTAGGCTAGTTCCAGAATTCATAATGTATTGATCCTGTAATTACATTGCAGAGTGGCTCTGGGAGGAAGAGTCCTCTGTCTGGCTGTTACTTATCTTTAATTCAGAAGCTTCAGAGCTGGATAAATATCCATTCTTACGTTTTAGGGATTTTTTTAAATAAATGTGAAATAAATTGATGAATAAAGTAAGATCCTACTTATCAAAAAAATTTAAATGAAAAGAAAGCTTCCTATGCTGTCTGCCAGAACTCATTTGAATGAGGCAGGAATGTTGTTTGCGTACATAAAGTGGATTTCCAAGCTAACATGATAGAATAGAGAGCCTGGCCAGACTATTTGTCACACTTATCACTCGGGTAGCAAGCAGCAGAGAGGTCCTGATTGCTGAGGATGCACTCAATCCTTGCAGTGAATCTCGGCATCCTTATTTTCTGAGGACAAATATGTTCTTTTCTAGGTCTGTCTGTAGAGCCTTTTTTAACTTAAATTCTTCGTAGTTCATAATATGTCTTGTATTTAATGTGCTAATTATCTGAAATCTTCTCTGTCTGTGTGAATATCTTTCTGTGTTATTCCACACTGAGGTTTTTGTGTTGCTCCTGTTCATGGCCATTCGTATCATATACTGGAGACACACAGAGCTGGTATCTTACTGAAGTATTCTGGCTTTTTCCTAGTTAACTTCTGACCATGGATTTAAAGAGAATATGAAACTTGAGGCTGTGAACCCAGTTGATCCTGAAGAAGTTTGCATTGCTACAGTCACCAAGTTGAAAGATTCTTACCTCTGGCTTCAGCTGGAGGGTAAGCCTGATGTGGGAGGAGAAAGTAGCACTTGCATTGGTTCTTCTGTACTACCATCCTCAAACCTGAGATGTATCTGGAGCAAACTCACTGTGTGCAGAGTATGGGCAGCAGGTCACAGTTTCCTCAATGAAAACGAAGCAAAACTCCACTTGCATTGTCTGTTTCCAGTTTGTCTTGGCTGGCACTGCTTATTTAAGGCAAAAATGGCATTTGTGCATTGCAGTGTCAGTGCTGGGCTGGTGCACCATGCAAAGTGCTGATCAGGGTCTTTTAGAAAGCAAGGGCCTTGGAACACTGACTTGCAATCTGAGCAAGCTTTGACCTAGGAAGAAAACTTTTAGAGGTTCCCCTGTGAAAGCTGTTCTCCATTATAATCCCATTTCTTGATTGGAAGTACATCAGCATGCACTTACTATGCACTGTGCATCTCTGTTAAACTGTGGATGGCAAATTCCCATCTCCAGACTTTAGGAGGAAGTAAATGAGGTCAGGAAAGAATCTGGTGAGTAAAAGAGGGTGAATAAATGATAGATATTGTGTTCCAGATATGCTGTAAGTAAAAGCAGCTTCACTGGCAAACGTGGAGCAAGCATTAACCAAATTAGGTTTTTTATTACTTGTTTGAATTTTTCTTTTTTCTACACTGAACAGGTTCCAAGAAACCCGTCCCTGACTGCATAGTGAGTGTGGAATCAATGAATATATTTCCAGTGGGCTGGTGTGAGACGAATGGATATCAGCTCAGGCCTCCTCGCAAAGCAATAGGTATCAGTCCTGCTCAGTGCTCAGTTTGCAGTGGGTGTTAGGCTTGATAGAGATGGTCAGACCTTTGGGTGCTGAAAAGGAAAGCATATCATTCCTTTTTGGCAGGCATTACAGGTAGTTTAGGGGCTATGATACAAAGAAAGATGCACAAAAGATGAGATTTCCTGGAAGATTGGGTGTGTGCATGCCTAATGAATTTTTAGTGCAAGCTGAAGTAAACCTTTTGAGTTACTTCAAATTACTGGGGCCAGTGTGCCTCTAGTGCAGATGGGTCAGCTGTCTGACACTGCAGGCACTTGGAACATGGATTCTTTTTGGTGTATAACTTAGGAGAAAAGAGTTTACTATATATTGTACTAGATGTTTTTGTTTGCCTCTCATACTTTGCTGTTTATGTTTTTTTCTTCCTTTCAGTAAACAAGCAGAAAAAAATTGCAGTAGTTCAACCAGAGAAACAGTAAGTAACAGGTTTTGGGCTTTTATTTTTTGTTTGGGTTTAGTTTGAGTTTTTTCTCTTTTTCTAGCTGGAAAATCATGCTACGTTAGGAAAGATTTACATGAGTGCTGTACTGAGGGTTGAGAGATTCCACAGTCTGTGTTACTGCTGGTAGTTTCTGTTTTTGTTCAAAAAGACCTTTTTGCACTACAGTAGGAGGAGATAGAAAGCTTGGGATTTGTTTTTTAAAAATGTTGTTGCAACTGAGCTGAATTATTGAATAGGTCAAGTTATTCAAGTTCTGAGGTTGAAGTTATTGGCCTTTTGCTTTTAGAAGATTGCATTATATGTGGGTATCACAGTGCATTTCAGAAAAACTGCTCTGATCTTAAAACTGTGCTTAAAAATTTCCACTTGAGCCATTTTTTAATGGTGAATAATAGGAAAAATTACTGGATTTCCTTTTGCTTGTATTCTTCTCTGACATAATACAGTTTCTGAAGTATAATCATGCTTTAAAAATGTAGCTGCCTTAACATGTATCTAATCTTGCACAGCTGATCAGAAAAATTTGCTTTAGTGTGAGTGCTGTTATTTGGTAGTTGAACTTGTAAGTCACTCCTTCCCAGATTAAATTTGGCCCAGACTAGCCAAAAAGAAGAGTTCTACTAATGTCTGCAGTTCATCTCTAAACTGTGTCATGCCTATGACACTTGGTTGTGTGAGCCTGCTCAGAATGCTCTGTGGGTGCCTCACACTTGGCTTCATTGACTCCTGCAGCTTTACAAACACCAGAGCTGTCAGTCCTGCCAGTGTTTTCAGTGCTCCTAAAATACTGAGCAAATGGTTCTGACAGGTTTTGTAATTGGGATCCTTATGAGAGTAGTTGAGTCATTTTGGTTATATTTTGTTTAAAATCCCAACTTTTTCAAAATGCATAAGGTAAGACCACACTGCCCTGTACCGTGAAGTGTGAAGTTAAAAGGAGGCAGGAAATGTAAACTCCTGTGGGTGGCTTTGGGTGGTGTTTGTCACCATGGTACCCACAGACTTCAAGCAGAGAAGGATTGCTGCTGGCTGCAGTAGTCATTGACAAATGACAGTAGTCATTTACAAATTGAATTTGGTCATTTTTGAGTGTTATTACTGTGAAATGGGAAGTATAAAAAGCAGTTTTATAAGATGGAAGCTGAGGAAAAAAGAGTAATTGTGTTTTAGTCACTGTCTTTACCATCTATCTGTTTTGCCAACCTTCTTCGTTTCATTTCAGAATTTTGTCCTCAAGGACAGTTCATGATGGACTAAAGAACCAGGAGCTGAACTCATCTGACTCAGGTATTGATCACGGAGGTCAGGCTAATAAAGGCAAAATCCTGTAACAGTTCACCTGCTCACCTTCCCCTGTTAAGAGAGGGAAGAGGAGGAAGGGTTTGTAGGTTTTCATCCCTTGATGCTTTGTTGAACTTCAAAAAAGAATGAAACAAACAAAAACCATACAATTACTTGTGTCCTGCAATTCATACGTACATTAGACTTGGAAATGATGTTTTTACACTAGAACATTACCCCCTCAAAGAGAATAAATGGAGCTTCAATGTGTACTGTGACCTATGCAGGTGACTTTTTATTGTCACCTGTTATGTTTAATAATGTTGGGAGAAACAGGCATGCTGCATTTCTGCTCTTGAGTTGTTAGATTCCAGCTTGGGGAAGCAGGTCTGTCTGTTTTTTGTGCTAACTTCATCATCATGATAAACAAAAGCAAATCAAACAGTAAACTGCTTTGTGTGCCAGATGGCAAAATCTAATAATTTTCTAAAATGTTGCAAGAAGTAGTGTGATGAATAAGTACATCTGCTGGTGAGACAGTCACACAGAGCCATTCGTTTGGCAACAAAGTGCCTCCTCTGCTGTTTTCTGCACAGTGAAGTGCACATCTGAAGCTTCACCAAAAGCAAGCGTGCTAGAAGTGATGTGTGCTTGTTTAGCATTTTAATTGGCTTTTAATAGAGTCATAATGTAAATTTGACTTCATTTATTCATCTGCCAGTTTCCAACTACTGAATTTAAGATCTTTTAAGTGGCGGTGTTGGTCAGTCAAAAAAAACTACAGCACTGCTAGGTAAAACAATATTTTTTACATAAGTGTACTGCAATATGTATTATACTTTAATTTTGAGAAACATTGGGCCATTTAATAGCTTTAGAGTTGATATCACTTCATCCAAGGTCACTTCATCGGTTGCTGCATCTTTTATTTGCTGATTGAGGGAAAAGAATCTAAAAATGCAAAGGAATGTGATACTGTAGTTTAGGATAAACAGTTGAGAATAACTTTGTGAGTTTCTCTGGTGGCAGAATTTTTGGGAAAGGTAATTACTTGACTGGAAAATTTATCTGTAATTGCTATGTAGGAACTGTTTCCGCTACCAAAAAGTTGTGATTGTCTTTGTCCTCACTGGTGTAATACCACAAAGCATCAGACTAGCCAGGAAGGAATGTTTCTTTCCTGATGGATGACCATCTTTATTTACTTTAGTTTGACAATTTGCAAGCATGGGTGTGAAATATGAAAAATATTTTGGCAACACGGAATAACTAATGCTGTCATTGCAAACGTGACACAGTAACTACCCCAAATTCATGTCATTCAAGATTTTCTCCCCTCCTTTTTTACAGCAGACAAGCTATGACATACTGCAGGATTCTTTCCTGGGGTGGTTGTGTCGTGTGATTTAAACCTTTGCTTTCTTATTTCTCAGTGGTAATTAATGGCAAATACTGCTGCCCAAAGATCTACTTCAACCACCGGTGCTTCTCGGGGCCCTACCTGAACAAGGGCAGGATTGCAGAGCTCCCACAGTCCGTGGGACCTGGGAACTGTGTTCTTGTGCTGAAAGAGGTGAGCTGCTTGTACAGCATGGACCTGCACAGAGCACTGTGTCAGAAACACTACAGTGTCTCCAATTACAGATGGGTAATTACTCATTATCAGCTGAAATTTATTAAGGAGGATCTTTTTGCATATAATAAAGTATAAATCATGAACGGTTTTATGAATGGCTGAAAAGAGTAAAAGCCTCTCATTTATCTGAATTACAGTCAGCCTTCTACTGCTAAATTTTATTTTAGGTTAAAACAGTGTAACCGGTAATTACCACAATCAAAGGAGTTAGTATCTTTTTATAGATGTAATAAATGCTTCAAATTTAATTAACAGAATTTAGCTGGAGATAATCCCAAAATTCCTTTACCGTTTGCACTGTTGATGTTAAAACAGAAGAAATACAGATTTTCTCAGTGGAAATGGCAAACTATTTTCAATAATTGGGAAATTAAAAGAATTCTCTATGTTTTACAAGTTGGATACAATTTGCAAAGATCAGGTGAAATTGTGGGTTTGCTGTATAATGTAATTCAGGGAGAGAAAGAAGGAGGAAGAGGCCATTCTTTAATGCCGGAGAGCCTCTTCTCCAGAAGGAGTTTCACAGCAAATTTACAGATACTTAAATGCAATCATTATTTTTCTGAAATCTCCAAAAAGGTCATGGAGTGCTTATTATTTGACCTGAGAGGCTGGAAATTTCTCAAGACATAACTAACTATGTGTGCACACTTGAGCTCTCATGAAATGATCCCTTTAAATGCAGGAATTGGCTCAATGTCTTTAGAACTTTTACCTTTCCTACCAAGTATCTTAACTGGGAGAGACCTTAAGAAAGACTTTCTGGCAGACATGCTGTAAAACAAGAGTCTGGGTGTCAAGAGTCAAGCCGATTATTGAAGAAGGTCCATTTTTGCATGCAGAAAATTCCCCCGTCCTTTCAGTGAGTTTCAGTATTCTGATGTAAGAACTGCAAAAGAACAAGTGTGAAATTCTGTGGCAGCTTCATTTAACCTTGAAGGTTTAATCTGCTTTATTGCTGGAAAGCAGAAAGTGTGCACAAATCCTGCTGCTCTGCAGATGCTGAGTGTTGCTAACATTTCCACCAATATGCTTAATTGTATTCATTTCAGTTGTAAGTCTTGCTCACTGGATGAATCCTAGAGAGACCTTGGTACTTGCATTATGTGTAATATTTTTCTTTGATTTCTGGACTGCTGCATTAGTAGCAATGAAGTCACGAGTATGTAATGTCAAGGTTCTGGTGCACCCAGTTTTGGATTGGTTTGCAGTAAGCACATACTGAACACAAGAAATATAATTTAAGTGCACATTTTGTACCATACCCCACTAACTCCAGGTCATTCGCAACTTCAAGTTACTTTACAGCACCAGAGAAATTCTCATTTTATTATAGTACAGACCTTGTCATGGTTCATGAAAGCAAAACAGATGAGAGCTTAAGATTCTGCAGTATGATTTCGTTGTAAGTAGTGGGTTGGCAGGCAGCAAAATCCTGCAGCATTTTTTGGCACATCTTCACATGACATACAATCTCTAAGATAATCACTTAGATTTAACCAAGGTTATGCAAGTTTTGTAGTATTGAGCCCCAGGCATTAATTTAGTTCTGTGTAATTCAAGGGCAATGACTTGGAATTGCCAGATACACTCGTGACTCTGCAGACAAATTCTGAAGGTTGGCAAGGCCCAAAGTGTCGACTGCTCTCAGTGTTCATGTTGGCAGTATTGGGAGGTATCTGTAATCCTGCTGTGAATGAGTGCTTTGATGCTAGATAATTTGGATGAATAGGGGCAATTTCCTATTCTACCCTGGCACTTTAAAACAGATTAATTGTACAAATAACTTACACATATTTTCTGCTCTTCCCTGCCACGCTGTAGGTTCTCACTTTGTTGATCAATGCAGCCTACAAACCCAGCCGTGTCCTGCGAGAGCTGCAGCTGGATGAAGAGGCTGCATGGCATGGACATGGAGAGACCCTAAAAGCCAAGTAAATTCTTGTCCTGTTCCTTGTTTAGTTGATCCCAGTAGCATTTCTTTGCAGTCTATGCTTTAACTTCTTATATTTCAGAGAAGGAAAAAATTGCTTAGAGCATATCAAGATGCCAACAGCCATTAAATGTTGAATTCTTCATAAATTTCTTGTTGAATGTTTGGTGAAGTACATCTGATTTTAATGCTTCATAATATGCCAGGTGTACTCTGCTACTGGGATGCGAGCAGCCAGTGGTCTAGTGAGGCTGGTGGGATACTGGTACAATGTTGTGTGTACACTGACAGACCTGCAGGTGAGGTTTAAGATTATTAAATTCACCTGAAGGTAACTGTCAGTGTTCTAAAGCACAAGCACATACTGCTTGGGAGGCTTCTCAGGCTCCCGTGGCATTTCCACCCAGATTTCTCAGTGGAAGAAGATTCTTTGGAAATGAAGTTACAGCAGTGCTTTGAAATGGCCTGCCATGAAGTTTTTCTACAGCAGTCTACCCTAAAGCACTCCCTAGTTTTCCTGCTAAGCTTTTTGGGTTGGAGCTTCTTTGCAAGGTTATTTTGTGGCTAGAAAAAAAGAAGTTAACATATTTGCTTATATTTGATAAGTCCAGATACTCCTTTGTAGTCTAGGGATGGTTTTGTAATTAGGTCACTGTGTTTGCATACTAGAGATTAGATTTTCCCAATGTGTCATAGCACACTTTCCTACGTAATTTTGAATGTGTCAGTAATTCCTTTGTTGGATGGGTTTCATGTATAAAAAGACACCTTTCCATGCATTGAAGGATTGCTCTGGATTTGGGCAATAGGAAGATGATATGAAAGATTAGTGTAAATAGAAGACGTAGCTGAAGAATCAAGGAAAAGATATTTGTTTGGATCACCAAAGTTGCTGTGTGCTTTCTTTTGTCGCAGAAGTGACACCAGGGACATCTGGACTATGATGATATTGCTCTTTTTTTTTCAAGGCATTAACTAGATACTTGCAGGTCTGAAACACCCCTAATAGATACCAGCATGTGCCTGTAGTTATGCTGGGAGAACAAAGCAGAAATGATGAATGGCTCTGGCAGATATTGCACAGTGTGGGTCTGTCAGGGTAATGGCAATGCTGGTGAACAAAGAGAAATCTTTTCTTAATTTAAATCAGATGGGACCAATATGTGTAGCCATGGCAAGTGACTGTCCTGGCAAATTGTTCAGCAGAGAGATGAAAGCTGATTGAAAATGTGGCAGTAATTTGTTTGCTTGCCATAGGATGTGCACAGAAGGCTCACCCAAAGCTGTCTCCTCTCACCTTTATTAGCTCAGTGGGTGCTCTCAGCCTTGGTTTGAGGGACCAACTGTCCATGTCACAGTGGGCACTTCTGAAGTCCCATAAAAGCCAAGAAAGAACAAACCATCTGTGAGCAAAGAAAACAGAACCTCCGAACTCTGGGACATTCCTCTCAGATGGTATTTTATAGTGACTGACAGGGCAGTGTTGCTGTGTTTGGTGTTCCAGCCATCCCTGGCACTGGATTTTCTTTGTTGGGGGTCTGTCATAGGAGACAGGAGTACCTGTTCCCTGGACTTGGCAGTCCACGAAGTTCATCATTGCTCAGATTTTCTCTCAGTTTGATCTCAATATTCTTGTACACATCTCAATGAAGTACTTTTCCCCTGGTAATTAGAGGGTTACTGAATTCAGATCATATTTTGAATGCTAGATACAAAGGCAAGAGCTACCGTGCGACCGTGGAAGTTGTGAGGACGGCAGATCGGGTGGCAGATTTCTGTAGAAAAACATGCATCAAGCTGGAATGTTGTCCAAACCTCTTCGGCCCTCAGATGGTGCTGGATAAGTGTTCAGAGAACTGCTCTGTCCTGACAAAGACTAAATACAGTGAGTAGTTTGCTAATCTCATTATGAGATGGAGCTTGGGGTGTTATATTTTAGTTTCTTTTGACTTTGGCTCCAGAAGGAATCCAAAATACATTGCTTTGCTTATAGAAAGAGGAACTCAAGCTCTGCATACACAAACCTACAAAATATCCATGTGTCAGTGTGCAGGGGAGAAAAAATTAATTCTGGCTTAACTTTTGTTATGTGCTTAAAGCTTTACCTTCTTAAGACAACTTTTGGGACAAGAACTGACTAATATTGTGATTTAAGTGGCATTACAACTGTTTTTACCAATTTGTTGTAGAAAAAAATACAACACCTTCAAGCTCTTTTCTTAGTCTTTAGGGTTTTGTAAACTGACTTTAACTATTGGATGCTGTAAGAACAAACAGTGCATTGAGGCCATATTTAAAAACATCACAAAAAGTGCCTTTAAACTGGACCAAATCTTTGACTGATGATTTTTGTATAAAATTGGATCATTTGAGGCTTCTCAGAGATGGAGGAAGGAAATCTTTACAGGGCAAACAAAATTAATTAATAACTCTTGTTCCTTAAACCAATTTGAAGAGGAAAATACAGACATACTGGTTTTGAAGTTTTGCAGAATTGGGATTCCATTTGGGAAATGCCCTTCTACTGATTTTCCAGTGCTGATGGTGGACAAACCTAACTAGTGACATTGAAGGTGCATTTCAACACAGTGCTCCTTTCTTCTGTCCTGGTAGCACACTATTATGGGAAGCGGAAAAACAAGAGGATAGGTAGGCCTCCGGGTGGCCACAGTAACCTGGAAGTAGCCATGAAGAAACCAAATAAAAGACGGAAGAGACGGAAACATTTTTTTGTTCATAAGAAAAAACGTTCTTCTGCATCCGTGGATAACACTCCAGCCGGATCTCCCCAGGTATGACACTGCCAGCAATGTTAATAGATACGGGGTGTGATCTTTGAGCAGCTTCATTTGAAACAACAAATATTAGTGCTTTGTAACCTAAGGTTACAGCTGACAATGGGTGGCAGTTGCAGCTTTTGTCCTAAACTTCCCATTGTTTTTCATTTTTCCTTTTTTCCTCTTTTCCTAACTCTTCAGGGCAGTGGGGCAGAAGAGGAGGATGACCAGGATGAGGTGGATGAAGAATCTCTGACTGAGGATAGTACCTCGGAGCACCAAGACGAATTGCTGGAAGAATCAGAGGTATCAGAGAAGAAATCACTGTCATCGTCTCCTACACAGAGTGAACTGTCTCATTCCCTGGCTCAGGACCGAGACAAGCGGAAGAGGAAGCTCAGGACCTTTTCCTTTTCTGATGATGAAAATAAACCTCCTTCGCCAAAGGTAACTTGGAATGTAGATTTCTGTTCTAATTTGCTCAGTGCTGGGCAAGCACAAATATCTCAGGAGTATTAATCATTGTATGTGTGTTCTCATAAAATACTCAGTTACCCCATAAAGGGCATTGTGAAGATACTAGAGAATAATTACAAATCATTAATTTAATTGCAGGACGGGACTGGAATAAAGACTAAGCAGATAGCTGTAGACAGAACAGTGAGCTTTCCCATTTCCCATGTGTTAGCACTCGTCTTGGTTCAACCAGAGCAGTGCTGTGGTGTGGACCAAATCCTGGGACTAGATCCCTGCTGGCTTTCTCTGCTGGAGCCTCCACCCTCAGCAGAGCACTGTTCTGCACGTCTCTGCTGGCCAGGAAACCTCTGCAGTTTGAGCTCTCAGAGCTTTAGTTGTCAGCTCAGTGTTTGAGTGTGGGGAGTAGATGGGAGTGTTGGTCCATTGCATATGTAATATTTTGGGGATAATATGGAATATTTTGTGCTGGGTGGCTTGTCTAGGACATAAAGATGGAAGTTGCTGAAAAGCTGCAGCTGGACAGTAACCCTCTGGAATGGAGTGTGGCTGATGTGGTACGATTCCTCAAATCCACTGACTGTGCTCCACTGGCGAGGATTTTCCTTGATCAGGTATCATTTTCTGTCTCTTAAAATTTTAAATATGACACTTTGCTTCTAATCCTCTAAGGAATCACAAAAAGAAGCTAGTTTAAATTTTTTAGTAGGGTTCTGAGGAAACAACTGCTTATGCAACCTACAGCAGTGTGGAAGAGGAGAGTTAAGAGAATGATTAGGATTTTTTCAGGTTTCTCAGTACTCTGTGGAGGACCTTTTGGTCTGCAGGGCACCTAAATCCCAAAAATAAAAAGAATGCCTACAACCAAGGACCATGAAGGCAGGGGCCTGTTTTCTTGGAGATAAAGTTTTGCCACTTGTGTTGACTTTTCCATAAGATAAGTATTTTCTTTTTTACAGAGTAACTGCAGGTATCACAGTGTTGTACAGCTGCAGGAGTGAATGTTTTTGTGTTACTATGAAAACCAGAGTACAAACAAGAGTCAAGTTAACATTTTGCTTGCATCTTGGTTAAAATTTGCCATAAAAAAGATTATCTATTAAAACTGTAATATTAGAACAAATAATGATTATGGTTTGTGGTAGTGAATATACTTGACCTTGTAGAACCTCCATTTCTATAGAAAGATGCAGTGGTTGTGTAAAATGACTTTCTGCATAATATTTCCTTGGTTTCTTTTGTTGGGTTGACTTTTTTATAATAGCATCTCATAAGAGTCTGTCCCTCAGCCAGTGAATTTGAGCTGACATTTTAAAAAAGGAATTAATTTGTTGCGAGAGAGATTTTTTTTTTTTTTAAGTTGCCTGGAGTAGCATGAAAGAAACATGTAATTCACAAACAGTCACGAATCTGAAATTACAACAAGTCAAAGCTGAAGGAGCAAGGAGAATAAAAACACAAAATCATTGTGGAATTTTTGTCTTCTGACAGGAAATCGATGGCCAGGCACTGCTGCTGCTGACCCTGCCCACTGTTCAGGAGTGTATGGACTTGAAGCTTGGACCAGCTATTAAACTCTGCCATCACATTGAGAGGGTCAAACTTGCCTTCTACCAGCAGTTTGCTAACTGAGGAGCAGCCAAGTTGAAGTGGACCTTTGAAGCACAACTACAAAAACATGCTCCTTCCTCTCTAACAAGTGAAGCCAAATGAAGTTAAACTGAGGCCCTGGTGACCTAAAAGTATGTGTCAGCCTCAATTTTTCTATTTTGACAAAAGGAAGACAACATCTGGAGCAAAATGCCAATGCAAACACGGGGGCTACTCTACCAGCTGCCAGCTCGGGAACACAATAGTCTCTTGCTCTATGGTTCCCTTTTTTTAATGTATTTTTTAATGATTACAGAAAAGTCTCCTCTTGTGGGAAATGACATTTCAATAGTTCTGTTGGCACGGAACTTTAAAAGGAGGAACAGATCCTGTTTACGTTAGCATGTAGGCTGCCAGAAATAACCTTTCTCTGTCCCTGATGTTTCACAGAATCCCCTCCCCTCCCTGTGGACAAACACTTGCTTTACCACAGCACTGACTTTGGAATGTGCTCTTTGCACATTCGTGTGTTAATGTTGAGTTTTTTAATGAATTTGTTCATTGTTAGGACAACAATGTGGCCACAGGGTTCTGAATGTACAGTATAGCAAGAGTGTGGTTCCTTTTGAAGTTTTTTTTTATTTTGGTGTTTTTGTTTCATTGTTGTTGGGTTTTGGTTTTGTTTTTACTACCTCTGTAGCCTGAACAGTAAAAGCAATGAACTAAAAAGGGAGGGAACTACTCTTTCTGGACAAATTGTCTGTAGCTGCACAGCAGTCTCACTTCTGGGGGCATGTCCAGAGTACAAACCAATGTCAGCATACAGAGCTTCTGTTCCAAAGCTTTAGTGAAACCTGTGTAGGTGTAGCCTGGATGTTTCTTTTTTCTTCAGACATCAAAAAACATAATTATTTTGCACTTCTCTTACAGATGGGCTGTAGGAAATAAGGAAGGAAAGAGAAAGTGCCTCTGCATTTTCTATATTTTGGTTGTCAGATTATTTTATTTTTTTTCAGTTGTGTGAAGTTACTTCCTTTTTCTTCTAGCAAACAATTGGGCCATGTACATAGAGCCTGTCAGCAGACTTTTGCTTTGCTACCTGAACATCTTTTTAGAGAATACACTAAGGAAACTGCAATCAATAGAGGACTGCAACATAGCTCTACCAGTGTTTGCATACTGGAAACTCCTGTGAGCTTGACTTTGTATTTTTAACTATCTACAGATACAGTATCAGTCTTGGTGAAAATTTGGCTGGTTGGAAAGGGATTTGTATGCTTTTATTAAAGAGGACCAGAGGCACATCTTGATTCCATCAGTAGACTCACAGTAGGATGAACTGCTGATTTTAATTTTCCAGGGTAGTAAAACCCAATCAGTCACTTGCTGTAGACCTGTGCTTTCCACTTTAACAGGGCTTACATTAATTTCCATTGGAGGTGTGGGGAAACTTGCATCAGGCTCAAGATCTGCATCTAATAAGTGTTAAGTTTCAGATGGCTTGCATTCATTCACTCTGCCTGTCCTCAGAGTGTTTGGAGGAGCACAGGCAGGAGCTGCATGTGGGCAGCCCTGGTCCTTCACCTCCCATTCAAATATATCTTTGCAGGAAGCCCCTGGCATACAAAGGAAGGCGCTCGCTGCAGGAATTGGTTTAGGAAAGACACGTTTACTGGCTGGTGATGAACACTGGTCCCTGTGGTCAGGGAGTGACTCAGGTGTCCCTTGGGCCCCATGTGAGCAGCTATTCCAGTGATGTCACCTGTAGGATCCCACAGGGGGGTGTCTGTAGAGCTGAGTTTGCACAGCCTGTGTCTAAACGTGCCACATTGGTGTTGAGGGAGAGCTACCTCCAGGGAAAACTGTTTGAACAAGCAGAGCTGAGTAACTGAGGGTTACTGCTTTTTATTGCTTTTGCCCCTTAGAATAACTATCTAGTCAAGGGAGAACTATTTATACAGGTGTTAAAATCGGATTTTTTCCCATTCCAGAATCAAAACATAAATGTCAGACAGACTCTTTATGAGCTGAATAATCCTGAAGGAGGGAGGGCAGTGCGTAGCTTGGACAATTTTTCTCCCATGTTGTAAGCAAAGTCTGAAAACATAATTAAATTGAAATCAGTGTCCCTTCTTCCTCCTCACACCAGATATGTGGCCGGTAAATGGATGTTTTGGCTCTTCATATTGTGCTTAAATCACCTGCCTGTACTTGGTTCCCTTAGGACAAGCTCAGTGATAAGCCATTAGACCTGAAAAAATTTAAAAGAAACACTGCTGCTTTGCTGTCAGCATCTTGTCTTGAGAAATTTGACCAGCAGAGAAGTTCTGGGCTGGAAGACGATGCTTTTGGATCAGTGCAATATGATTTCCAGAGCTCTGTTGCCCTGATGCCTCCTGCATAGCCAAGAGATGTTGCTTCCACCTTTCCCCATGGGTGAATAGATGTCTTTTTAAGTAGTTATCAGGAGAGAACAGAGATTAAAGTGTAATTTAGTGGACCAGTTAACATGGTGCCTAGGGTTTTAAATACAAATGTCATACTTCTTTTTCTGAGTAAATAAAGCAGTCAGCAGTTTCATATGTTAGTGGGATACTGGTCACCTTTGGCATGTTTTATAGGCTGGATTTTTCTGCCTTGTTTTGGGAGGCACTGACAGTCTGGTCCCAATGGGATCTATTTTTGTTGAGATTTTCAAAAGGGATGTTTTCATTATTTGTGAAATGTTTTTATGCTGCACACGGGTACTGTACACTCTGTTTCCTGGAAAAAAAATGCACTCTGTTTTATTGCTGGATTTAAAAGGGATAATTGGGCTTTATCTTGATGGATGGTGTTTCTACTTGACTCTGTTTCAAGTTGCTTTTTCTCTGTGCATGGCAGATGACACAACTGCACTTATTTGTTCATCTTATTCCAACATGACTTGAAATCAGCTCACACACTGCTTTAGTTGCTCTGTTTCTTCAAAACTGGATTTTCCATAGCTGGGGCTGAATCTTGGCTTTGAGTGATAGCCATGTTTCACCTGAAGGAATTGCTGGGACTGCAGTGATTTGGGGTTTGGGGATTTGTACCATCCTCTACCACACCATTCATCATGCAATACAACCAAGCCAGAGTCCAGGAGAAAGGCAGTGATGTCCTGCAAATGTCTTCGGTACAAGAAAATGAACTCTCCCCTGGGCCTTGTGTACTGTTTAAGTGGCTTGGAAAAGGAGTTTACCCTTGGCTTGACCCACCAAGGGTTTGTATTCTTGGTTGTCATGTTTTCACATGCATTGTGCAGTCTTGGGTTTGCACGTCACAGCTTTAGAAACCTGGTGGTGCCACTTGTACTGTGCTAAGCTTTGCCTTGTTAGGCAGATAGATTTTGTTGGGTTACTGTAGTGTGTGTTTTGCACTAACACAAGAATGCTATAATAGAGGAGTATTCAACCTCCAAAACTGTTGTGGAAGGTTAATGTGGTAGGATTATCCCCCAAAGCACGAGCAGCTTGCAGTCCATCCTAAACCAAAAGCTTTCCTTCCAGAAGAGGAGAGATACAGCACTGATCTTGGTGAATGAAGACTACATTTTTCCTAACTCCAAACATTTCTGAAAGTGTCTCTTTGAGGAATGAAATAAAAGGCAGATTAATTTCTGTGTTGTACAGTACTCCAGGAGTGTTTGCAGTCTCTCCTGGGATTAATGGAAACAGTACATGCAGAGTTCAGGAGTGGTTTTTAAGATTACTTTCTCTGTCACAACTTTCGGCAGTATTTTGTTGTTGCTTTAGGGTTTGCTAGTGTTTATTCTTTATTCCAGTGATGCTTTAAAGGAGGGAAGGAGTATTTAGCTGCTAGGTCCACTGAAGTGTAAATATATTTACAGTTGATTGGACTGAGCACTCCATTCTTCTGTATAAAGTACAAAGACTCGGTACATAGCTGGCAAAAGGCCACGTGGCTTGTGAGATTTCTGAATGTAATGGAATAGGCTTCAAAACTATCAAGCTCAAATTGGAGACTGGATACCTTTGGACCAAATCTGTTGTTACTAGATGAAGTAGCCTTACCAGAAAGCCAAAAATACAATGATCCTATACAAAGCTACTCCTTAACCAGTCCTGTCACATAGCAGCAAACTGGTTACTGCCTACTGTGAGCTCAAATTACCTAAAAGTAACTAAGCACAAAGACATAGGCTTGGTCAGGAGACTTCAGGTGTCAGATGAAGGCTCCACTTCAAAGGGATTGTGTGCTGACCCTTGTTTCAGAGTGCTGCCACCCTTCCCCAGACACGTATGTAGCCTTGTTTTCAAAGGCAGCCTTTTGGGTGAAGGATTAGAATGGGACTTGGGAACACCAGAAACAACAAGCATCTTTTATTGTTATGTGGGTGTTTTAAAAAAAATAATAATAATCTGTATGAAACACAACAGAAATGAGGTTAGTGACACTCTGTCTCCATGGTAATTTCTAGCATCTGTTGTTCTGAAATGCACCAGACGTGTCAATGGACTTGATGAGAAGACAAAGTTACACTGTTGGGTGCAAAGCCAGCAGAGTTTGGCTCATCTTTAAGCCATGGAAGCGAGCAGGTCTTGCACTGACAAAACTCAGAGGCAGTAGGTCTGAGTGACTTAGCACAAACAGGAGCTCGGTGTCCTGGGGAGCCTCTGGCCTTGCACAGTCCGGGAGGAACAGGCCTGGTGGAGGCACAGCTCGGGAATGAACAGTGAGCTCCAGGCACAAAGGAATTCTTGCCCACTCTGAAAGTTGTCAAGCACCAGTTTCCAAGAAACCTCATGGCAAAAAAGAAAACGTAAATCTAGAGGTGTCATGTTTCTCCTCTCCTCTTTCTTTTTTTTTTTTTTTTTTTTATTATTTCTGTTTAAAATAAATTCTAAATAATCTTTATAGACAATCAGAGGTCTTCTAGGAGACTCTACCCTAAAGGGTACCAGCTCCCCACCTGTGGGCCTCTTTCTTATACTAACTCATTGGAACTGATGCACTTTTCCTGTATTTTGCCTTTTTTAATTAGCTGCTTGTTCTTAAACAAAGATTTAAATGCATATTGTGTTGTGTCCCTTCTGCTTGTTGTTTTATCTTTCTTTAAAAAAAATATATATATGCAGTGAGACTGAAGTACTACATGGAAAAGAAACATGCACAAGAAAATATGCCTATTAAGTCCCACCATGTTTGAGCAGGTGTAACAATTTAATCAGAGGATTTTTTTAAAAAATATTTTGGATGGATATTTTGCTTGTTTTGTGTGTAAATAGTGTACAAAAGTTTGTGTTATATGACAGTTTTAAGTGGTTGTAAGAAAATTAAAAAAGATACTTCAACTGTTACTGATGGCTTTGGTGTTAATATCATGATAAATACTGCTGCTTACCATGAAACATTTTCCATCTTACAAAAGTGTGTGGAAAGCTGTCTAGGATGTTCCATTACTTGCATAAAAGATAAATGCAAACCACATAAATACCACTTGCACAGGCTTTGTGTTAAAGAGCTTGATTGGGTTGTATTCAATCCCCTCAAATGCAGGAGCCCTCTTTAGCAAAGCCTTCTTCTGAGGTAACAGGTTTTGTTCCACAGAGGGCTGAAGCTAATTAATATACAGGAACTGAGGACAGGACCTGTGAATAGGAGTAATTTATTGCTTTCTTTGAGCATAAGGAGCTGCTTGGTACAATCTTGGCGGCTGCTTGCAGGTGCTGCTGCTCCTTCTGGGTGTTTTGTAAAGGTTTACAGTACTCCAGCAAGTTGAAATTTTCAAAAGAGATGGCTTTGCTTTCTGTGAATAACATGAGAGTCCACAGGATGTTTCAGAAATGGGGCAGCTTTGCAAAGTTCTTGTTTCCTTACTTGGCTTTCCAACAGATTGCACTCATGTGCTCCTCAGCACTTGTTTCTTGGCTGCACTTCAGTTACCTTGAACTGATTTTACACTGAGTGCAGAAAACGCGGTGTGGGATGAAACTGCTTTGCTTAACACTGTCTTTAAACATCTATAAATATGTAGGATTTAACATGAATCTGCTACTTGCCTTCATGAAGCACTGTCTGCTTGAGGGAAATCTGAAGGCTTGTGAACAGCACAAAGCCAGAGGCAGTGACTTGTCTGCCACAGGTTTCAGAAGGGCTTATGGGAGTCGTGAGGAGATGAAACACTTGAGAGGTGTTTTGGGGGAATGAACTATTTTAAAGCATGGAATATGGAGTAACACAAGGCATAAGTCCTTCAAGTTATTTTTCCAGATTTGTGTCTGAAGTGTAAGTTTTTTGTAAACAGCATTATGTAAATAGCATCTTTAACCAGTATAAATGCGCAGGTGTCAGGTATGTGCTGGAACATCTATTCTTCAGCATCAGCTGTGAAAGCTTTATAACAACCCCTGTGCCACAAGTAAATAGGGTGAGTCCAGGTCTGAAGTGCAGTGCTTGACGGCTGTGATCCACGAGTGCAAGGGGGAGAACAAGCAACCTGCTTTCATCCTTGTCCTTTCTGTTGAGCAACTGTTTGCTTTCCTGAACTTTTGCCTTTGGGGCAGCTCAGAGCAGAAGAGCATGGAGCTGGGGCTGGAGGCACTAGACAGAACATTTTGGCTGTGTGCTCTGTCAGTCAGAACTGAGAGCATTTCTTTTTCTAGCTGCAACTTCCAGACATTCATGGCACAGCCTGAATATCAGAGAATTCACTGTCATGTGCCAGTACTGCTGCTTGCCAGGAAGGACAGTCACGTAGGTGGGTTTGTGAGATAAATGCAACAAATGTTGTTATTTGAAGAGCTGTTGCTTCACATGCTCAGCTTAGTTTTCTGATAGACTTAAACGTGTTGTATTTTCTGGGTTGTGCTTATAAGTGAATTCATATTCAGACTGGGATTTTAAATAATTTAAAATATTACAGAAACGGTGTAAGAAAAAAATACAGTGCAACAAGACCTGGGTTGATCCGACACTAGAGGTAAGAACCTAAACTTGATGCAATTCTTCCTGGTGATATGGAGAGTGGTACGGCGTGACAGGGCCGGGCAAGGCTCAGTGCCAACAGGTACAATTTCACAGGTACAGTTCCTAAATGACAGCACTGAAGTGCTTTGTTTTATCCGTTGTGTCGTTGGTTGCCCTTTTAAAAGAACAAACTTTTTTGCTAAAGAGCACAAGCCATAATTTTCCTCTTTCTAGTTTGCTGTCAGACCTGTTTGACCCTGTGGGGTCTGGGCTACGCAAAGCCTCGGGTGCTGCGGTTCCGACCAGGGCTGAGACCCTCCTTTGTTGGGGCTTTGGTGCAGTTTAGAAATCGCTGGAAGCCGGAGCCAGAAGGGTTTGGATGCCGGAGCCGGGCAGCGCTTGGCGGCTGCTGGGAGCATCGGACACTCCTCCGCCGTGCTCCCGAGCCGGCTGTGCCGCAGCGCCGGGCGGCCCCGGGGCTGAGCCCCA
>WEIV01008081.1:306851-382839 GCA_013390005.1 Calyptomena viridis
GGGGTGTGTGTCCTGCGTTGAACTGGACCGGCAGGGTGAGGTGGTGTGACTCGGGTTTGGGATACACAGAGGTCACGGGTTCGGCGGGGGGGGTTTACCTCAGGGGCATCTTGTCATGTCACCAGCAAAGTCACTCACGCTCGTTTCAGCCGCAGCGCTTTGCCACGCTGGCCTGGAGGGCCGTGCCTGGAGCCGGAGCTGCCCGAGAGCTGCGGGGCTCCCGAGCACTAACTCCTTACACTTTTCGAGTGGTGGAAGGGCAAGGAAGGCTGGAGGCCGTGGTGGCTCCGACCCTGTGATGAGGGAGTCACAACAACGTGGAACAGTTCTGGTGGGTTTGTCTCTGTCCCAGACTGTAGGTAGCACCCTTTGGCTTGAGGAGTGGAAGAGAAGCCCGGTGCCTTTACCCAGCTGGCCATGAAGTTGCTGTTAACAAAAAGTGGGAGAGGGAAAAGGAAATGTCAGCAACACGTGTTTTACAGTTTGACTGATATAAAGACCAAGATCCTGTTTACATTAGAATTGCACTGATGCCTTTTCATGCCGTTGTCACACAACTATTATGGTTAAGTCAGACATTTGCTACATGTTATATTTGCATGCTTTAGTGTCCCAGTCACTTGCAACAATTGCATTGCTCTGATAAAAACTATGTGTGTAGCTGTCATTGCTATGTGACTGAATGGCAACAGTATTCCCTGGTGTACCATTTGGTCAATCAAAGCAGCCTTGTAATAGAAGCTTAAGCAGTTTCCAAACAAAAGTAACTTTCTGTAAGAAGACGAGTACACATTGTTAGTTTTAGATTTAAGAAGTACAAATAGATATTTCTTAGGGATTGTGCGTCAAAAGTTGAAGAAGTACAGATATTATTTGTCAGGATAGTACCTTTTTTCCTGGGAATGGTATTGTGTGTTTATGGGTTTTACAGTATCAGCAGAGCACTCAGTGAAGACAAGAAAAAGTGAATACAGAAAGTAGGAGTAGGAAAATGAAAGCCTTGTTGTTGGCTGCACTTCCTGACTTGGATTAGGTAATGTTAAACCATGAACTGTCAGGAGACTGTTGATGCAGTGCTTGCAGTTGTGGTAGGAGGGAGAAGGAAGGCAGCCAGTCCCACAGGGTGCTGGTGAGAAAAGGAATCTGTGTCCAAAGGAGATTACAGCAAAAACATAGCAACCTGTCATGCTTACATTGGAAAATGGAGGATAGGTATGTTTGTCCCAGATGTGACAGCCACATTCTCCTCCACTTCATTTTGTGTCTCTCCCCCACACCTCGTGGGCCTGTTGCACTGGTACAGGAGCAGCTCTCTCTGGGTCACAGGCTGTGCTGTGCAGGAGGGGTGGTTCTGTTCTGTTTCAGAGCTCTGCCTGAATGTTTCCATCCTTTTCATGTTATATGCAAAACACCTGGTGTGTTGTTCCAAAACCTCTGAAGTTTCCTTAACAAACAGGACTTTTTGTGACAGATGAGATGTGACAGAAGCAGGATGTTGTGGCTGAGAACGGAGAGGGAGCGTGATCTCTCCTCAGCACCTACACAGTTGTTCCTGTCCCTGAGCTGCTGGGGCTGGAGGGATGACACAACTTCTGGTCACTGGGTCACAGAACTGATACAGCAAGAAGAATAAAGGAGGATACGTAGTTGTTTTTAAGCTGGAGTGTCACTGTTCCTGTACTGGCACAACAGAGGTGGTGGCACTGAGCGAGTAATAAGGGGCTCTAGGTAGGGGCTGCTTGAGAGTTGACTCTGCTGTTGGATCCCTTTTGAACAGCAATAATTCTCTGTGTGCAGCTGTATAATTTCTCAAGCTCTCTTTTATTCAAAAAATAAAAGAACTGAAGAGACATGACTGATATTTAAAATTAACTTATAAAGAGTAAGTCACTTATATATTTTTTTCTGGAAGAGAACACTAGAAGGAGATGTTTTAATATTTTTCCTGTTATTAATGGTGCTGAACCCTCTGCAGCACCAGAGATACATTGTAAAATTGCCCTTTATGCACAGAGGCTGTTTTTCTTAAAGCAAAATTATTTAAGACCTGACACTCCAGTGTGCCACCTTATTGTGTGTGCACCTGTTCAGTTGCTATAAAGCTGTGCTGCCAACTGACCTGCCAATGACATCAGTCAAACTTCATATTTTTAAGGGCTACAATGGGGTTAAGTATCAGGTTTTTGGTTTGTGGAAGATGTGGTTAATCTGACAGAGGGAGCATGGGAACTGCACTGCTGTGACTCTCTTCTGATCCTTGTAAGAAAGGTTTTTACCCCAGTCACATTATCAGCCTACCCTGTGTGTGTCCTCACTACTGAATTGGCACAGCCAGGAAGTGACAGGAAGAGAGAATTTCTCTCTTTGAGCTGACTAATTCATCTGCAATTAATTCTGAAGTTTCCTCTTCTCTGTAGCTCTCGCCTCCCTGTTCTGCCACACAGGGAAATGAAGAACAGTTTAACTCACCCACTTACCTCACCTTACCTTTTGAGTGACTTTCTTCTGTAATTTTCGGATTCAGGTATCACTGTCACAACCCCTTAATCTTTTTCTTGCAGAAGATACTTCTAGTGATTGTCTATCCTGAGTTTATATGGAAGCCTCCTTAACCAAAGAGTAGAAGTTTGTATTTATATTTTACTGCTGGGAGTTGTTTCAGGCCTTCCAAATCCACTACTTCATCTCCCTGATTTCAGATCTTACCCTCCTGCTTTTGATGTGAAGCATGTGCAGGGAGGTCCTTTTCTGATGTCTGAACCAGTTTCACCCACATGCTACAAAAGCTCCAGTACACTAAAAGATCTACTGAAGTTGGGTGAGGCAAGTTGTGTAGCTTTTCTCCTAATCATGGGCTCTAACTCCCTATCCAAGGGAACTCTCTGATGGATCTTTGACTGGCAACCCTCCTGTATTCTGGTCACTACCTCTCAAATCTGTCAGCCTGCTGTTTTAAAGTAAATTGCTTAGCTTTGTTCTTGTCCCTCCTGCCTACATATGCATTGTTTTCCACTCTAGTTTATTTAAGCTGAGCCACTTCATAACAGGAAGTCTTAACGAGTTTCCTTCCATGGAAGAGATGTATTTTTAGGCAAGTCAGTAAGCCAAAGTTAATATTTTTTCACAGTTTATCACTGTAATATTTGTATCTTATTTCATGGGAATCTTGATTTAAAATGACAGCTTTGCTTCTTAGGTGTTTGGGGTTCTTTGGTTCAGTAGCTGTGTTCATTTACTGATGATACAAAGCTGGTTTAAAATATATTTGTATAATATGGTATTTTGTCAGTAATCCCAAGCACCTTCTGAACATTCTCTGGTTGGGCTTTTATTGGTAACGAATGATTAGAGAGTAGTGTTGGCACAGTATTCCCACACATTGTGACACAGGTGTACTTATAAGCAACACCACTTTTATTAGCCAAACCTGGGAAAGGCATGGGGGAAAACCCACTGTCTGTGCCTTTGCCCTGTCTGACAAACTGTTTTAAGTAGTTTATTTACTAAGCTTGCTTGTCAGAAGATTGGTACCTTATCAGAGTTTGGCAATGTTTGCTTTGGGATACTTAGGAATGGCTGAGAAATTAGATGTGAGTTGTATTGATGAATTATTGAAATAGAAGAGTCATTTGGTTTTCTGCAGGTAGAACGTTTGTGTCTATGAGGAAAATATAAATATGTAGTAAGGGAGACCAGAGTGTGGGAGTCTGTTCTCTTTTCATGGCTTTATTACAGTGTGTGTCTGTACTCATGCTGAGAAGGGTTTATAAAAGTGAAATGATTGGGTACAAGTGCAGTGAATAAGTGTGTAGGTGTGTTTGCTGTTGAGGGTGATAGATTAAAAAAAAAAAAATGAGAAGAAACCATTCTATTAAAAGCCATAACATACCTATAAAATATGTGTATTTTAAGGTCCTCTTTTTACTTACAGTGTCCTAAAGGAAATACCTAAAAAACTACATCCTTATTGTCAATTAACTTTACAGCAAGGTTTTCCCAACTGATAAGCTGTGCAAGGAAAATGAATGCTGCTTCATATAATAAACTCTTGCAGTCGGTAGTTTAGTAGAATTTGAAATGCTTGAGCAAAAATAGGCTTTTCAGAGGAATGACTTCTTATTTTCATGACTGTGAGTAATATTATGAGGAATAATGTTCTGGGGAGAAAGAAATAAAAATAATTCTAGTTGCCTTTAACAAGAATGTCAGTGTAAAGGAAACTGTTGGCTACAAAAGGACTAAGTCATATGATTTTAGGTTGTTTTCTATAGCAATTTTATTTCTACTTGAAGAGATTGAAAAAATGTGAAAATGGCAGGGAGCTGTCTTTAATGCACTGTGACTTCAGTTGTGAAATACAGCAACAAGTTTATTCTGCATGACATTTCCTAAGATGCAGGTCAGTGGCCTGACAGCAAGGTGGTGTGTTATTAATAAGACATTATTTAGAAAGATTTGATATTATTCTGACTTGATAGTGCTGGATCCTTGAATGTATTCACTCTGAATGAAACACCACATGTTCATGTTCACATGAATTCCTGAGGAGCCCCTCAGAAATATTCTTTGTGCGTCTGATTTTAAAACTTGTACAAAAGTTTCAAATCACAAATAGGCACTTTCACAGTTATGGAATTAGGAACACTTAGTAAAATAACTTACTGTACTTATTATGCATGGGATCATGTATTGTAGAATGCACTTTATTCTTTTTCCTAGAACTTGCCAGATAGGTGCAGAGCTGGCATTCCAATGTGTGTTTGGCAGTCTGAAATGAGTTTAAGGACCACTTCCAGCTATGGCAGCAGCGGGGATGAATCTCTCTTCAGGTAAAAGGAAACTAGTAAGATGTGCTGTTGAACTATGACAAAAGGCGTGGTTTGGGAGGGAGCGAAAGGAGAGGACGATTTTAAAAAGGAGGAGGTAAAAAAGCTCCCACAGGATCAGCGGGGTCTCCGGCAGCGAGCGGGGGTTGGGGGCGGCCCCGGGGTCCGGGGCAGGACCCTGGACAGCTCCGGGAGCGGGGCCGTGTCAGCGCTCGGCATCGCGCCCCCTCCCTGCTCCCGAGAGCTCTCCTCGGATGCAGACGGGGGGGTTCGATCTGGAGTGAGGAAATCCCTTTCCTGACAGTCTGCTGCGGGTTTGGCTGCCTGGCGTGAAGGGGTGATGCGGCTCCCTCCCGTCTGGCTGGAGGCCAAGGAGGAAACAGGACGGGGTGATGGGAGCAGAAAGGTGTGTTATCCTCTGCCTCCTTCGGGCCCGTTCCTGATCGGTATCTCAGTGCACCGTAGTAGCTGTTATTGTGCAGGTTAAGTGTCTGCTTGTGGCTGCAGAACTCGGAAAAGCCCTGGGAGGTCACTTTGGTCATGGCTCAGTAAATTACGCCTTACAATGATCCAGGGTTTCCTTATCCCCAGATGGTGAGGTATCGCTTGCAGCCATGTAGCATCACTGCTTCTTGTTAGTTTTAAATAAATCATCAGCCCTTCCAGTGCCTCTGTGACATCCTGATATGTGTTTGAGACACAAAGGAGAGAGAGATGTACTACAAGCTGTAGCAGAAAAAAGAAATGCCAACATATGGGTAAATTAGCAATTTTTTTCTTTTACCACGCTAATATTGTAGTACTCTTTAACATATGAAACATCTCATTGGGATAAATTCTGTCCAATGTGAGCTCATCAGAAAAAGGCAAATCTTGATGACAAATTTCATGCTGTACAAAAGCAAATATGAATAGTGTAGGGAACTGCTCAGCTGAGCCTTTCTAAGTGAAGGAAATAACCTGAAATTAATTTAGGAATAATAATTTTGGAATTGTTCACTGTACTGAAAGCAGAAGGCCAGTGTTGTATTGTAGCATAGTTAGGTACGAGTCTTTGCTTTCACTGACAATAGGACAAATATTTTCCATAATATTTTGCCCTGTTTAAGCTATATTTCCTAGGGTTTTTTATTCAGACTACTTGCAAGATGTCTGGTTCTTTGTTGGCTGTAGATTGTAATAACACTTTATTAGTCCTGATGTCCTGATCGTGTCAGGCCATTAATATTTTAGTGTCACTAACTAGCCTTGAAATGCCACGCCACTTAAAGTTAAGACAGTAGAAACAAGGTACAAGTTTAGACAAATAATCTACAGTCTCTAAATTAATTGCAGTCTTCATTAACAGTTGTCTGATGCCCTACTTTGTCTTGCTGGCTCAGAACATGCTACATTTTCTTATTACTCAGCTGATTTGTGAATATAGTTGTAGGCCACATAATAAAATTCTTCTAAGTATATTTATACATGTCATTCACATTATGAAATGTTTAGGAAAAAGGCTAAAATAGTTTGACATTTGTAAACTATTAAAATGATAAATTATCCAGAAACTCTGAACTGTGTTTAATGAGGAATAACTTCTGGACTGTTGCTAGACTGGTGTTTAACTCTGAAGTGCACAGTGGATGTCATCTTGACTAGTGTTTTATAATGAAGTCTGTCTGGAGCTGATTTGTACAGACACACAGTGTGCAGTTTTGCATTCTGTGGTGATATTAATTTCATGGTTAATGAAGTTTGCATTCTTAAAGTGGTATTTAACAAGGTCTTATCTGTGTGGATTTTGTTGATGAAATGAAAAATCAGGTCTGCTTTCTCATGCCTGCTGGTAGGAAGGGCTTTGCATTCTCAAAGATTTATTGATCACAGCAAAATTTATTCTCTGTGAAACTGTTAAATCTCTGGCAGAGTGACTAAGCTCAGAGCTTGCATGAGTCTGCCTTTGCAAGTGGTGTGGTTTGGGGATGAGGTTTTAGGGGTTAATCAGGGATAACCAAACCTGTTTGCAATGATGGTCAAGATGCTGAAGACCTGTTTTTCTACCACTGACCCTGAATCACACATTTTATATATATTTGTTGTCATAAACTCATACATACGTTGTCATATGTAAGGAAGGTTGAGGATGAAAACATGCTAAAATGGATTCACAGTGCAGTTTCCTCCTAGCCCACATTCATGGTTCAGATTCTTCATTCCAATTCACAGATGTGCAGAGCTAGAGCAGAGGAAAGTCACCCCAAGGAAGGTACTAAACTTGGGGTTTTATTGTTCATGATGAGTTTTTCCTCTTGCCTTTTTTTTTTTTTTTTTTAGTAATAATCCACTTTTTCATTTGAAATGGTTTGACTTCTGTTATCATCTTAACTTCTGTGACATTTTTGGCTACCCCAGATTCTAAGCCCAACTCATTCCTCCTCTTGTAGTGATTGTTTTGGCTCACCTGAGAGAAGAGAACTGTACCACATCTCCTGGTGTTATCAGGTGGCAGGGCAGTACCTGAAGCTCAGGAGGATTTGGTGCCACTGGCCTGTGAGCTGCAAGGTGCTCAGGACATGAACACTGGTGACAAGAAGTTTGTTTGAACACTGCTGCTGCTTGAGAGTCTTTGCTGTGTTCCACTGACACTGCTGACATGAACCAGTGGAAATAACTAGAAATAAGGTTCATCTTACCAATTTTAGACAGACTACCCAGACACCTTGAACAAGTTCTTACAGAAACAACCTTTGCTTGCCTTTAGTTGTTCCACTCTAGTAATTTTTTTCTATTTTTCAAAATACATAATTTTTCCATGGAACAAAAGTTACTTTAAAATGATGAACAACTATTCACAACTGCTAGCATATATCCTCCGTCTCTAATAATTTTTTAAAGAGAGTATGCTCTAAAATTTTAATTCCTTTTTAGAATAATTCCTTTTACTTTATTCTGTGTGCTGGAAAAGCTGCTATGCAACATCTTCCAGCACACCTTTCTTGCTTTGAGGCAGTTGGTGTAACTAACAGCCTATGTTATTTTATATACACAGTATTTAAGTGCTTTCTTTGGAAGGTAATTGTAATGTTAGAAGATGAAATAGTCTAATATTGAAACTAGACTAGGAAAAAAACCCCACTCTCCTTCATCTGATCTTATAACCTTGAGCTTTCTCATGGCAGTGTGTTTTCAGTGCTGGCATTAGGCTTTGGTGGTGTTGAGAAGTAAGAATCTTCTTGCAGGCGGGAATTTCATCTTGATTTCAGAAATTTAATTTATGCAGTGAATACCTTTTTGTTAGATACATTATATCAAAGAAGTCTGTATAATTGGCCTCTGACTCTCCTTTCATGATATTTGATCCTGTATGAAGAGAATATATGAAAGTAGGTTGTGTATCTTGTTCTTTTTAAAACAGCTGGTGTTATATGAAATGTCTGTCCTCCAATTCAATGCTTTGATAGTTTCAGCCTGGGAAGACTGAATCTGATAAGCAAAGCTATTTAGAATTTAAATGGACTCTGAGCATACAGTTTACATCTTCCTTTGGCCTCTTTGATTTAACATATTTTCTGTTTATCATTTTTTTACAAAGGGAAATGCAATTTGCCTTTTACTTCCTTTTTGTATGTCTGAACTCACATTTTAGGTTTGCTTTTTGCTTTTCAAACTGCTGCAGTTACTGGCTTCCTTACTGTTTTAATGAATGGTGATTGAGTTTGGAGCTGTGCTTTGGCAATTCTGCCTGTTCCCAAGAGCTGGTTTAAAACAACTGGCTTGAATGACTTAAAGTTCATTGATATCTGTTGTCATACTAATAATGTTTTGAAAGCTTCATGTATTATTGAGTGATCTTGTGAATGCTGTATGTGAAAATGATGTTGTGAATCGTAAATTGCTGCTTAGTGCACATTAATATGGATTGATTCTATTTGTTTTGTACTAAATAATTCATGTTTCCCAAATGGTTATTTTTTAAAGGAAAAAAAATCCACTTGAACACAGCAGGCTGTATTTTTCAGCTCTCACTGGCATGGCAGGGATGGTACAGCTGTTTCTCTAGTAGCCTGCCTTTTTTTTTTTGGTAGTTGTTTAATGACACCTGGTTGAGAGTATGAGTGTTTGCAGGAGGGCTCTGTGTTAACCTTCTAAAGCAAATCTCACAGGCATTTTTACTAGAGGCTTAGACTTGCTTTGCTTTAACTATCTCATACCTGTTGAAGAGATGGGAGTATGGGCTGCTCTGTCCTTAAAGTACCGTGAGACTGTGATTTATGATGACTTTGAAACAGAGCACACCTTGACCCAACAGCTCTGCTTATGCTCAGTGCAAAGATAACAAATACCTGTCTCTAAGACTGAATCATGGCTTTTAACTTGAATGTTTAGACAAATATTTCCTAAGCTACTTTCCTAGGCTCTCTATGGGGAGGCAGCAGATAGGTCAGCAATCGAGAGTGAGAACTTGGGTATATACTTTGTCCACTAACTTGGTTTAGCCATTTTAAAAGTAAGCTTTATCTTTAAAAAGAAAAAGAAAAAGAAAAAAGCTCCATGGCAATGGCTATTGATGTGGTGTGTCTGGGCCTTGGCTCTGCTAAGACACATTTGTTTCCTTTATTGACATCCAAGTTAATGCTTCTGTCAGAGCCACACTATCATGTGCTACCAGGATGCATGAGATCAGCCTTGCTGAAATGGTCTTAGACTGAGTTGTGTAGGTAATATGACTTATTTGTGTCACCCACAGCCAATCTGTACAGGCTGAGCATTTGGCAAAAATTCTTTGAGCTTAAAGTATGTACGTGTTAGGAATAAAGAGCTCACCAGCCTCATGTAATGCATGTGCCTGCCCTTCCTGAAACACCAACATTGTCTGATTTATTCCAAAGCTCAGGTAGCAGGTTGGGTTTTTTTCTTATAATGATTTGTCCTCTCCTCCCCTCTGCTGTGAAGAGGAGGTTCATTTTGTCTATAAAGGTTTAGCTGTCACTAAACCTTTGTGGGAACAAAATTTACAGGTAGGATTTTAGCTGGTTGTAGAAGCAGGGAGGAAGTAAATGTTTCTACAGAGGTAACTTCCAGTAACTGTAGTTCACCAGTGTGTTTATCCAGCAAGCACTGCTGCCCATTTGATAAATTATGTGAAATCCAGTGTTGACACATTGTTTTAAGTCATCTTATGTCGTCTGTGTTGAGACAAAAGAGCCCAGGTGAGATAGCTGGGCACGCTCAGCACTGGTGTATTTAACTTTGCAGTAAAACAGTCCCTTGTTCTCTGCTCTAACAAAAGTGCCACTCAGGCCCCTTTAACTGTCACAAAGGTTTTGCTGCCAAAACCAAAGCATTGTCCTCACTGCTGCCAATGGAACAGAGAGATAAAGGCTTCAGTTTGCATGTACCTCAGGCAGCCCAGGCACTGAATCCTTAGTCTGACATGTCCCTGAGTAACAAACTAGCTGGGTCATTAAACTTTATTGTGTCCAATGTTTCTACAAAGTTTCTCCCTGAGTGACCATCTTTAATGGACCAGTTCTTAATTACACTACTACAGAACCATTGAGGCCAAGGACACGTTGGAATTAAGAAAAAGGTTTGGGTACTTGCATGGCTAATAGAGTTTTCTGTCTTATAGGAGTTTTAAAAATTCTTTTTGCAGAGGAGCAAAGCTGCTGAGTTCATGCACTTCATAGTATGTCAGTCTAATATCTACTAGAACAAAATTTTCCTTTGAGTTATTCCATAAGTTTTTCATCATGAAGAGAACACAATTCCTGGTGTCTTTCTCCAGTACAGCTCTATCATTGGATGTAACTGGAAATCAATTGCTCCAGTCCAGTATAATTTCTGTTTTAGTATAACTGGCGTCTCAATTATTGAGAAGCTCTTACATAGGGAAATAAGCAGAAGCCTTTCAGGGTATCCTGCATTCGAGCATCTCAATTGCAGTTAATGGGTCAGAGGAAAAGAAGGAAGAATTTGCAGCAGGGCAAAAATTGAATTACCAAGAGCAATAGTGCATTTTCTGGTTGGAGAAATGAGCAGCACACCAAAACCACTGGTTCTTATGGTCTTTTTGGCAATCACATTTATTACCTCTCTTTAAACACAGAAAAACACAGAACTTGGATTTCTTTTTAAACTACACATAGAAGGAGTTGCTGAGCTCAACAGTGTCATAAAAGCTTTTGGCAATTGAGTGAGATGTGGTTGACACACCTGTGTGCCTGTGGTAAGGCATCACTGTAGCCTGTTCTCATCAGGCATGTTGTTTCTTGCAAAAGGAATTCTAAAAAAAAATCAATTTTCAGGGATATGTAATCTTATATGTAGTTTCTTATTTTCTCTTTGCTGCTACCAACAATGGGAGGGATAAAGTGAAACTGCAAGACAAGCCTCTTAAAAGCTTTGCTTTAGTGAGAAAGGGAGGCAAGTTCAAACACTTGATAAAGATCACAGGTAACGTGAAATTTTGTGATAGTTGTCATTCCATGGTGGTGTGAATTTTCAGGAACTAAAAGTGTGCATGTGCTTATTCAGAACAGACATGGTTCCCACTATTGTGGGAAAAGTGTTGATACTAACAAGCAGAAAGGTGTTGCTAACAGTCTTCTAAACAGGATTTAAAAAAATAAAAATCTGGCCTGCATATGTAGTTGACTTTACAAGTTTTTTACAGGGTTAGAAACTGCAGGATCAAATTTGTGATGCATATGGGCTGATAACCAAGCCTTCTGAAAACAGTTCAGTTGTCTGGGAGTAGCTGTCTGGAATTGTGCATCCAGTTCTGAGTTTGCCAATGCTTGGTGTAACTTCAGCTCTTACTCCTTAGGTAAACAAGCATTCTATGGGAAGCTGGTCATGAATGTTGGAAATCATGTGAATTAATGTCAGAGAAACCCTGCAGATCCCAACAGTCTTGCACCATGAGAGCTGTGTTGGAGAACCTGTCTGGTTGCAAACACATTATTCAGGAAGCTCAAACTGCAGCAGATTCCTCACTGTTAAATTCTGTCCATCCACTTCTATGTGTGTGTGCGATTTTCAATTGGTCATACTTTGATCTTTAGTAATTGGCTCAAATCTTGGAACTTTGAAGCATCATGTCACAGAATAAAGGAGTTTAGACTTGCATAACAGTTTTTGATGGAAGGGACCCCAAATGTCACCTGCTTCCACATCCTGCTCAGAGCAGAGCCAGCTTGTGTCCCCTTGCTTGGAGCATTGTCCAGGAGGAATTTTCAAGGTCCATAGGACTGAAATCATCTCACTCTCTGGACAGTTTGTTGCAGAGTTTAATTGCTTTCATTGGCAATTCTGTACTTCTTTCTTGCTGGAATTTCCCAGGCTGCAGCTCGTGGGTGTTTCCTGGTCCACCTGGTCCAATGCTGTCCCTGCTGAAACTGCCCAGGCACATGAGCAGCTGTGAATGTGTGATGTGCAAATGGGACCCTCTCTAACCTTTCCTCCTTTTCTGTGACACCAGCTCAGCTGTTGCTTTGCTGAGGTCTGATGACAGAGGTGTGTAGGATGTTTATGAAATGAAACATTTAGTCCCACGCTTTGTCTGTGACCCACCTTTGAAAAAGTTTTGAGAGGCACTGGAAATACAGGTGAAATTCCCAACTCTCTGCTCAGCAGAGCAGTATTGTTGTAGTGCAGCTGCAGAGGACATTGAAAATGTTGAATATCCTTTAGCTTATTTTAATTTTCTTTTTATTTCAAGTTGATGAACTGGAGAAATCTTAGATCTTTACTGGGATCAGAACGATTCTTATTATGAACTGCCAGAACCTGCCTCTATGCAATGGAGTAATGCATGATCCCCAGAAACATTTCAGACACTGGAGATGGGCCAGTTTTTTGCTGCTGCAGGAGCAGCCATCCAGAAACTTGGACTTCTTGAATCCATATTGGAGTTACTTCACATCAGCAAAATATTTCCTGTGGGATTTCTTGAGGAGATAAAAGAGGGAGAAAAGGATTTCAAATACAGATTGAAGTGTTGCTTTGCATATTGACAATTTAGAGAGATTTTACTTCATTTCTTGTCTCTATTCTGGCCTTGATTCCTTCTTCCCTATGAGTCTTCTGAAACTGTGGTTGCAAAGCTCCTATGTTAAAGTAATTGTTAGAAACCCTTCCACAGTACTCTGGCATTAATTATTCCTAGAATTTCAATGAAGTGGGAAGACAATTCAATGAACTTGAATTTTGCATTAGCAACACTGTGCCTTATATGCTTATCTATTATCTGTCCATCTGGCAGCTCAGATGCTTGTTGGCAGAAGTGCTCTTATTTCCTTTCCTGAAAAATTCTGGCACCAAGTGTATAAACAAGCATCACTTCTTCCTTCATTTATAATTCAGCATGAAATTCTGAACATTATTAGTTAATTAATATTAAATATGGTGAATTCTTGCTGGTGCAAGTGCAGCGCTCCGAGTTGGAGCATATGGAGTGGTGAGGAGCCGGCAGATTGAAATCCATCTGTCAGCTGACACAGAGTCTGTGGTGGGGCAGGGAAACTGCCAAGAGAAACTGTGAGTGGGGCTGAGAGCAGCTACAGTCCTCTCATGTTTTGGGGGAGGGCTGGAAGAGTGGCTTTCCCATCCCCAGTTTGGTAGGTGCTTGAAAAGGGTACAGGATCTTTATTGGAAAAAACACGCTGGCTTTTGATTCCAAAATGAATGTGTTAAAGGAAAACATGCCAAGGACCCTGCGCTCACCAGTGTGGTTTTGTCCAGCCTGTTGGGAGTTTGCTCAGTTTACTTACTGGGAAGGCCCAAAATCTGCATCTGTATCTTAGGAAATACTTGCCAATATCTGTGTATGCCAGAAATACCTGATGCTCACAGACACTGAAAACACAACATTTCATTGGAGTTAACATTCCCAAAAGACAATTGTAGAGACTTTCCACATTACCTCTCCTGTTTAATGTTAACTCCAATGAAATGTTGTGTTTTCAGAATTGGCCAGAGAAACACAGACCTTCTCAAGTTTGTTTCTCAGTGTGGATAAAATTTGAAATGGTTAGTTGAGTTAGTTTTGAATATCCTCTTCCAAAATGAATTTTTGTGAATTTATTAAAGAAAGAAGTGAATCCACAGGCTTATGGAACTTCCTAGCAATGTTGGCCAAAAACCTAAGCTTGGATTTTGCCCCTCCCCAAAGAATGCCCATCTTACCAGTTTAATTCCGTTTTGTCTGCAGAAAGGCACCTTGCACTAACTCCACAGTAAGTTGAAACTTCTGTTTCTTGCATTCGTTTTGTGATGCTTTGTGGCTTCCAGTTGTTATACAAAAGTGCCACTAATTAAAGTAATCCACAGTGTGACTGGGGAGGACTTGTCATAAATAACAAACTGGTTAAGTTGGCTGGGGGCTGCTCATTTTTAACAGAAGTTTTATATTTATGTCATGCTGTTCACAGAGAAAACTGCTGGCAAATGTTGCTATTACAACTTTATCTTTGGTGTAAATGTACAGTCTTTTCCTCTTGTCACTTTTTAATTTCTCACGTTTCCCTCTGCTGTCACAAGCAGTGACAGACAGTGAGATGGCAGGTTGGTAGCTTGGTGCTCCCTGCACGTGCTTGCCCCTCCAGCTTGGAGGTGATTTATTTATTGTTTTATTTATTTAAGGGCACTTAGGTAATTATATTAATGCTGTATAGTATGAGGACAGTTGACTTTGGGAAATTGTCCTACTTGTAAAAAAGTTGTGAATGGTCTAGAAACCAGAATGTGGTTTAAAGACCTGTAAGCTGGGCAAGCACATCTTACAGCATCCTATGTCCAACTAACACCTGGAGAAGCAGGTATTGATGTTGATGTTTTACCTGACTGTAGCTGCTATGGTTTGTGAGCTTTTAAGTCAGAATCTGTGCAACTTTAAGGGTTGGAGGTGAATTGGGGCTTAATTTTCTTATAAGAGATAATTTCTGAAATAAGAGCCTATATAATTCTTTTTCAAGATTTGTGTTAAAGGAGCTGGTAAGTGACACTAAACCTTTGACAGAAGGAAGTAAAACCCATGCATAAAACTCATCCTTAGTGGAAAGGCTTCCTGTTTTCCTGTTACCTTTGGTGGTGTGTCTTTGGGATAAGTAGGGATTAGTATCTTGCAGCTGTACCAGAAAGCAAGTTTGTGTTGTGGCATTAATCCAGAGACACAGCCCCAGGCCCAACCCATGGCGTGTGTTCTCAGTAGGAAAAAAGGCTTCCTTGCCCAGGAAGAGCTAGAAATGGAATTTTTGAAGAAGATAGGACAACTACAGCTCAGACAGCACAGGTGTATGAACCTGTCACTGTTTACATATGAGTGAGTGTTTTTATTCCCTTGTCCCTCTTTTTCCACACTTGTTCCTTCATGACTCATCTAGATTATTCCAGATGGACCTGGAATTGGTTGATATCTCCCAGGATGGACCTGGGAATAGCTGGGCAGGGTATGAGAGGAGCTTTCTGTCACAAACCCAAACAGTTTGTATTATAAAATGTATCAAAATAGAAATAGACAAACTTATCTTTTTTTTTCTTTTGTATAGTTGTCATTAATTTTAATACTGATTTTTTTTATTTTTTAATATGTTAACAATTATCATCCTTTTTGTGAAGGGATTATCTGACTAAAAAAAATCTGTCCTGCTTTCCTTTTGCAATTTAGTTTGCCCACAAAATAAAGATATTTTGTCAGAAAATGTATTTATCATGCTACTAATTTACTTGATTTATTTCTGGTATTATTGCCTCATACTGCAAGAATATTTTCCAATTTGATTTTTGGTCACCAGTGAGCAAAAGAAACAGCTCTTTCTAATACCTGCTTTCCTATCAGAAATGTAACTTTCTGGATGGGCATTTGTGAAAGCTCAGGCCAATGGAATGGTGGTTGGACATGGATTATGGTTTCATGTGAGGTCTCTTGGCAGCCAGGTGATGGAGCTGCAGGAACTTAAAGGTGATGGAAGGGAGGTATCCTTTAAAAATGGATCCTTAGAGATTGATAAAGTGCAGGAGTGAAAGAACTAATTTACCGGAGAATGTAACATTTCTGAAAGATGTTTTGCTTTCACTTTTTAAAATTTTTGTTGCTTTGGGAATTGCTAATTGTCTTCAATTTTTTACTTTTTTTTCCTTCATAGTAAAACGCTTCAGAGAACCAAAGCATGAAAGACGTCCCTGGAGGATATGGTAAGTTTCTGCATGCCTTATTCTTAATTTTTTCTTTTTTCTTGCATGTTTTAGAAATTGAAAGGATGGTTGTTTGCATATGATGATTAAAGTAAAGAAAAGTGATGACAAGAAATTGGTAACTGACAGTGAGGAACCAAAACAGTTACTGAAATACTTGAGTCCATGAAAAGGGACCTTCTGTGTGTTTCCTGGCTAGTCCTTTCTTACTGAACACTTCCAGGAATCTCTACAGACATGTTCACTTAGACATAAAGCTTCAAATTGTGTTTCCTCCTGAAGATGGAAACTTAGAGTTGCCCTGAGATGCATCTGAACATCTACAAAATAAGTTTACAAGAAACTCTCAGCTGAGCTTAAACAAAATTCCGTGTTTTGTAGTTATTCTACTATGCATAAAATAGAAAACAGTATGATAAAAGATATAAATACATTAGCCATAAAAGAATAGAAGGTATAAAGAGTGTATTTGTGTTTATTACATTTTAAGTTGTTGGACTGAAGCAATGCCAATGTAAGCTGTGCCAGTTTTCAGACTGATATAAATGCTATAAATGCTATATATATAAATGCTATAAAGGCTGTCATTCCACTTGTTCAAGACTTCGGTGATTTAAATTCCTCCCATAGGATGTTGCTTTTCAAATCTAATCCTGACCTTTATTTTATTGAAAAATAAATACAAAATCTTTGTATACTACAGTCTACCTCAGCCTGAAATTCTGACAAGTGCACTGATAGCCCTTAATTTAAGCAAAGAATCTTGTTCTGGGACTCAAGTATTGTTATTTTTAGCCTGGCACACTGATTAGATAAGTAATTCACTGGCTTCCTGCATCATCCCCTACACTCTGCATTCTGTGTCGTGCAGTGAATGAAGAGGAGGAAGTTTAAGACAAAGTTATCAGTGAGGGTAGATGAATTCAGTCATCAAATGTCATCTGGTTCTGTTGGGGTGTTTGGATCCTTTTAGACATGGAACCAGCAGGCAAAATGAGTGCTGCTCCATATAAAAGTGTTCTTGCCTGCAGAACACTTTTGTTATGACTCCTATATTTAACATGTAATAAAATATCCACTGCAAGTTTCGTTTCTGTGCAAAGGAAGATGATGACAGAATGATGAGGGCTGGAGTCAGTACTGAATCAGTATCTAAGTGGGGTGTTTATATTTTCCCTTTAAGTAGAAAACTACTTTCTCTCTGATTTCGTCATCTGCTTTGGAGATAATGCTATCAAGGTTGGAATTCTTTTGCAGTGTATTCTAAGCTGTTGTACTACAGATGAAATTCATGCTTTTACGTGAAAAATATGTTGGGTTTTAAATAAAAGACTACAGATAAAGGCCTCATTAGCCAGCTGTTAAATTGTTTGCCCACGAGCCTGTGATGAGGATTTTATTTTTGTCTGTGCCATAAACTTGCTAAAAAGCATAAACATAAGAGGCCAAAAATACCTACCGAGTCCAGGATACTCTTTGTTTCCAGTGGGTTGTTAAAGACTTACCTAGATTTAGTGAGGATTAGCTCTTGGATAATGCATATGATACCAAGAGGATATCCGTGGACTTTAAATTTACAGTGGTAGGTTTCAAGTTAATATGATTTGGGTTATTGTTAGCAATATTCAAGAAAAAAACAGAGGAAAATTTAAAATGGAACACTGTTAAATAAACTAAATACCATGACACCACCTGTTCTCATTGGAGAAAAATGAATAATGGAGTTTTAATTAACATTAATTTGCAATGTCTGGTTGTGTTGTAAACAGTTTTGTGTGTCTTAAAAACTGTTTTTACCCTCTCCAGGTTTTTAGATACTTCCAAGCAAGCCATAGGGATGTTGTTCATCCACTTTGCAAATGTCTATTTATCAGACCTTACAGAAGAAGACCCCTGTTCACTGTGAGTGTTTAATTCTAGAATAATTGGTCTTTATGGAAGTTGTGTGGCTGTTTGATGGTGTATGTGGATGGTAAAGCAAGACTGAGATGGTAAGGCAACTGAGAAGCCATTTTTCATGGCAAAAATCAATCACTTTCAAAAACCCATGGTTTAAGCTTAGTTAATCAAGGACCAGAGTTCTGCCCTTTAAATTCATGGCTGGCAGGATTCTGGGCTGTATATATAGATATTTTAGACCAAGGGCAAAACCTTACTGCTTCTCCCTCTCCAGTGTATGAGTGAGGGCTTGGGATGCACATTGTAATACAAGTCTGTTTACTAAAGGAGGTACTGGGACCAAAAGGAATGAATATCCAGTTGTGTACACTGACCTCCCACTGCTCTGCTCACTGTATTAAAGCCAGGCTCTAATACAGAGTCAGGTGGCTTCCAGGGTTATTTAGCAAGAATCATTTATGCTTGTATTTTCTTCTGAAACCTATAATAGCTGCTGCAGTAGTATTTTCATTTTGTTAAAAATGGGAAATCTTGCTCAGTAGCCAGGCAGTTAGTGCAAAAATTAATTTTGCAATGTCACGCTTGGAGTGCTGTGACTAAAGAGATAAACATTTCACTGTAGTGTATTAAACCTAAAGATTTTCTGACTGAGACCCTGTCAGGCTCTTCATAGGAGCTCCTGAAGCAAATGGTAATTGTTTGGGTTTGTTCTTGATAAAACTCCTGCTCAAAGTAGCTACACATTCCTGGTAATGGAAGCTGTGAAATTACTTTTAAAAGCCTTTTAGAGCCGATCCAGTTCCTTCAATGGCATCTGCTCACCTGTTGTTCTTTGTTAAACAAAGGAGACACACAGCTCAAGGAATATGCTTGTGTTGCTGCACAAGCCTGTTCTTTTTCCCTTATTCCCCCTCGGTTTCTTTTGTGTTCCTACATGCTATAAATGTGCAAGGAACACTCTGCTTTCCTCTGCCCACCACAAACCATTTTGGTAGGGAAATTGCATTTATTTTAACACATTAATTCTAGAGTTTGATTATAATTATGACAGTTTCAGCAATACCAGCCATCATTGTAAGATTTTCCTTGCTTACAGATCTAAGAATTTCCTGATACATTTAAAAACTGGCAGGTGAAAATTGCTTTTTTCCATTTTTATAACTCAGAGTATATATTCAGGTAAGCTAACCAAAGCATGTTGAAAATTGTCAGTGTTTAAAGCTAAAGCGCTGTAATTTATTACAGTATTTTAAAAATACCTCTGTGCTGTGTACTGTATTTTCAAAATAAAGGGTTTACTGACAAGTGCATTCCCTTCTGCAGTCTACATAGTTTTATTTTCAAATGCCACTTTTAATGTAAGGGCAACATGACACAAAGCCAGTAAGAGTGAGGTTATTCACTGTTCTCAGGATAACAGAAATTACAATGTGCAGCTGTGTAATTTCTCAGACAAGGGTGTAGGTTCTTGTTAGCAGAAAAAATACCATAGTATTAACCAAAGCCACTTGTCCTACCTTAGGAAAATTGTATCTTAACTTTGAAAGTGGGTCAAAACTAGTGAGTAAAAGGAACACCTCTGTGACTTTAATAATAATTTTGCCCAGCAAATTCAAACTTGAGTAGTTTTCTGTTCTTTCCTGTTTTGTAGCTTGTGAGTTATTTTCAGAACAAAACCCGAAAATGTAGGTTTAGAAAACACTGTGGTTCAGAGCTTGGAGAGAACTACAATTGGAAGTTGCCATTTTTCAGCTGGGGGATGTAGTGCTGTGTGTGATCGTATCAAAGCTGACAAAGCATCTGTTAAAACACCTTGGTGGATGGGTTGTTGTTTGAATTTTGGATAGAAAAAGCAGTGCAGGGTACTCGGCAGTGGGGGAAAAGTCGGAAAGAATTCCATCCTCTGAGTTGCTGAGCTCCCAGCCAGGTGCGTGTACCTGTGAGCAGGTTAAGGACACGCATCCCAGAACGGGCATGGAACGAACCCGATGTGCTTGGGAATATCGGGCATCCTCGGCCTGTGCCGTGAGCCGCGACTGGGTGCGAAGTAGGTGTGGGCACCTCTCCTCTCCCTGCCCCTGCCGCTGTTTCCTGCTGCGGGCTTACAGCAGCCTCTTGTGGCCTCGGCGTGACTCGTGCAGGCTTGGCAGTGCTGAGTTTTCCTCCTTCCTGCTTTTAATGTTTGTCTAATATGAAGTTAATTAAAACTCAGACTTGTCAGCCAATTATTAGAATAACTATTTTTAGAAATTTTTGAGGGTAAGTCTTGGCTGAAGCAAGGCTTGTCCGCTTCATTTTTAATCTTCACCTGCTCTTGAATGGGATTTTGAGGGTCAGAACAGCTCTTCTTTTAGTGCTTTGAATGCACACACTCTGATTTTGCTTTCTACTTGTGATACTACTCTGTCCATGTGGATTTGTCTCTGCAGCCAGCAGAAGCCCACAGGTCCCTGATGGCTATTTTTTCCCTGCAGATAAGTTCCCATAGACTCTAGGATTTACCTTAAGTATCTGGAATTACCAAATAAGAACCTCAGTAACAGGAATTTACTGTGTGTCTTACAGCTGGCTCTTTCTCGGCTGCTGTTTTGTTCAGCTAAAATTGGTGATAATAAATAAACCAAACTGACTTAAAAAATACTCTGAATTTCAGCTGCATCATTCAATGAACCTAAGAATTAATTTGAACCCCATAGTAATCCCAGGAGCTGCTCTTGAAACAATGAAATAAGTGGCGCAGCAGTTGAGGGGTGGTTTGGTTTGATTTTTCTGGGAAAGCTTGTTCCGGATTATTTCAAATGTTCATCAGACAAGGACTGAGTGCAAGAAGTAAATCACTTCCTAACACTGACCAAGCTGAAATTTGGCCTCAATAATGACTATGCTTCCTGGATATGGTATTCACTACTCATTGCCTCTTGTTGGGGCTGGAGCAATAAAAAGAGTCTTGCTGTCTTTCCCCCTTAATATGAAAGTGTTTTGGGTTGGACTTTTTACCTTCAAATTCATTGAAGTGTCTTTAAGATAACTTTGGTTTTATTCCTTTTTCTTTTATTCCTTTGGTCTTATTCAAGTGCAGAGTTTCCATGGAAAATGAACTGAGCAATGGTAAAAAGGAAATCTGGTTTTAATTTAAAGGAGTAATTTAATATTGGAGTGTATGGGAAGTATGCACATGCACACATCCGAGTTCATAAAAATAGACAATGGAACTTAACTTTAAGGACAGAATCAAAATATTGAGACTGTTAAAACTATTTAAATTTTAGGCTATGTAATTACAGAAGTGGGTAAATGTTTGTTCTCAATACTCTGGCTTTTCAACACATATACAGATCTTTTATCGTCATGGTGGTAAAATACCCTGAATCTGTAAAATATGGGCATTGCTCCTTGTTTTCTTTTGAATTTTTCCTCTCAGGTACCTTATCAACTTCTTGCTTGATGCCACCTTAGGAATGCTGCTAATCTACATTGGTATCCGTGCAGTCAGCAGCCTTGTGGAATGGCAGCAGTGGGAGTCCCTTCGCTTCGGGGAATATGGTAAATGGTTTTGTTCTTGCATTGACTTAATTTCCAGGATAAAATCTCAGAGTATTTCAGCAAATATAAATTTTAACTCATCTTAAAATAATTTTGCAGTCATTTTAATATTTCACTTGTAACGGATGTTCTTTCAGGTTCTGTATTTCATCACGCACCTTCTGTCTGAGAAAGCTCAAAAAGTCTCTAAGCATTTAGTGAGTTTGGAACAACTGCTTGAATATTTAGTTTTTTTCTTAGGAATGATTCAACAAATTATGATATTGGCTAATCTCACGGAAAAAATAACAGCATGATGGATTTCTTCTGAAAGACTTCTCAATAAATGATCACTGGAAGGTCATTTCCTACTAAAGCTTTCACTGAATCACATGCCATTGCCTGAAGATACAGACTCAGAGTTCTTCCAGCCCTCTTTAAAGTAAACAGTCACATACCTTCAGTGAAGGAATGAAAAGTTGGCCTGGGCTGGTCCTCAAGTCATGATCACTTGAACTTCTGCACGTAGGGCTTGTATCATTGGGGAAAAATGTGTGTGTCTTTGGTACAGGCTGAGGGATGGCCCAGTGAAATCACTCTCATGTGAGGTTGCAGGGTTTATCTTCCATTACGTTTTCCATTGATCTGCAGAACTCATGGATTTTCAGCTGCAGTTGAGCATCACACATACTCAACAAAAACATTTAATTCTGTTCAGCCTGTTATTTTCAGATTGCTTTGTCTGGGAATGGAAGCTCTATATGGATGCTAAAAATCACATGAAGCTCCTTAAGATAGGAATGGGAGGAGACATTGCCTTTTAAGCAAGATATGGCTCTTCATCAGAGAGAAAACCAAACAAAAAAACCATTGGTTTGGGGAAAAAAGAAGTTTTAAAAACTTAAAAATGTTTGCCTAACAAAATACAAATTTTCATAGCAGTTTCAGAATAATTATTGATAGGTTTTTTGGTTTTAATGATCCTAAGTGGCTGATAGAATTAAGAATAAGTAAATAGAGGCCTTTTCAAAACGGAGCACTTGAAAAGCTTGAGAAGTTTACAATTAAATCAAATAGCATTAATTGCTTTTTGCTTTAATGTCAGAGGCTTAAAATAGAAATGATGACAAGCATCTGTCTTAGGAGAAATAATTGTCCTATACCATTAGGGCATTGGGGTTGACATTTATGTAGATTTAATGTGTATTTTTTAGGGTACAGTTTATGGCCATTTAAGCTGTTTAAATCAACACTGCCACAACCTTGTTTATCTGCATTTTTCCCACATGCTACAGTCCAGTATTTCCACTCTTTTCCTTGGACTGGTGCATATCTGACTCTTCAGGGAATTGACTGAGAGAGCTAAACCATCAGACTAGAGGTAAAAAAGTAAATAGTTCCTCCAGATCAGTCCCCAGACTTGGGTCTCTAAGGGATTAGGTAATGCCAATCCCCAGGGAAGGGAAAAGGATAAAAAAACCACTGGGACTTATTGCCCAAAGCCCCTTTTTCTGATTGTTGATTTGGTTTGAAGCCATTTAAAGATGTTTGAGGAGCTTTCAGCCCATATAAAACTGGGGTTCCACTCTGAGCAAAAAACTTGGTGTATCTATTATAGTTATAGATCAGTCCTTGTAATTATATCAGATCTTAGATTTAACATTCTGACTTTTCTTGTGTCATCTGTCATCCTCTCCCATTTTAATGTCCTTTTGATAATCAGCAGTCTGTGTGGATGGGGAGATGAGGGGAGTATATTCACTCTCCTGAAATTTGTCTCTATCTCTTATTGACTTCCAGAATGAACCTGGTTTTATTTTAGTTATGAGTCATCTCTGACTGCAGTAACTAAAGTCTTAAAATCAACAGATGAGCTTGTGTTCTGCTGCAGAGGTGGTCTGTGACTGAGCCATCATTATCACTTTGAATTAGGAGATCTGAAATGCCTTAACCTGTTTGAGTGTTTCTCCTGTGTGTGTGTGTATGTATAACCGATGTATGAAATTATATAAATCCTCTTTACTTAGTTGTTCTCTCCAATATCAGACCATTTTATTAGTCACTAACTTTCTTTTCTGTATTTTCAGTAATGTGCTGTCCTAACCTAAGTGTTGGTTTTCCAGTCAAGCTGTCTTAAGCTATTTATTTCATCTAAGCAATTTATTTAACTATTATAAAGCATATTTCCATTAATCACATGGGAGAGGCTTCTGGTATAAAGAGAACTAGACAGCAAATGGAATGTTATTAGTAATGGCTGTGCATTAAGGGTAGACCCTGTGTGTGAAATCCCATCTAAAAAGGACAAGTTGCATTTGCTGCCTTCTGTTAAGTGTTCCTGTTGTTTCTGAAGTGACAACCCTCATATCACCATTTTATTTATTTTCACTTTGTCCCCAAGAAAACTCTTGTCTTTTTCTTCATAAGATTACTTAAAATAAATTCAGTAGGGTAGAAAAGGTGAGTAAAATGCAGTCCCGTGGGGTTACAAGGGTGTGTTTAGACTCAGTATTTTTAAGCTAAATATGGATGTTTAGTATAGAATCACAGAATGGTTGGGGTTGGAAGAGACCTTACAGATCACCTCATTCCACCCCCTGTCATGGGCAGGGACACCTTCCCACTGGACCAGGTTGCTCAATGCTCCATCCAGCCTGGCCTGGAACACTTCTAGGGAAGGGGCATCCACAGCTTCTCTGGACAACCTGTGCTGGTGTCTCACCACCCTCACAGTAATTAATTTCTTCCTAAAATCCAAACGAACCCTGCCCTCTCTGTGTGAATTCCCCCTTGTCCTGTTACTCCGGGCTCTTCTCCAAAGTCCCTCTGCAGCTCTCTTAGAGCCCCTCAGGTACTAAAAGGCCACAATAAGGTCACTCTGGAGCCTTCTCCTCTTCAGGCTTCTCTTCTGTTCTCCACCCTTTCTTCTGCTTGTTGAAAGGTGTCAGATCCTGGGCCATTTTATCTGGAGTAGTAAAGTCAAGCTCTCAGCAGGGAGATCAGTGTGGTTTAGTTTGTTTGCAAGTGTGGGAAAACAAACAAGAGCCTTCCCCATCCCCAGACAAGTCTCTTCTTGTGATTGAGTGATGTTGTTTGTGTTTCTAGAGCCTAAATAATCATTTGTCTCAAGTTAGTTCTCACTGTGAGCTCATTTCTCTTCTTAGCTCTATTACTTGATCCCTGGTGATTCATTACTTGAAGCTGTCACAAAAATAGCAGTGTCCTGCTGGTTTTAAAAGCCTCTTCTTTATATGGAGGATAGTTTTTAAGCATAAATGCCTGAAGGAAGGAATGGATACCAAAATATCAGCATTTATAAATGGTTGCTGTTTGTACAGCAAAACAGAACTGCATACTGATTTATGAACAAAGCAGCATGATTCTCCCTCCAGGGCTTTTTTTTTTACATCAGAATTTTAAATTTTGTTAGATTTGTCTTCATATTTCCAGTTTTGTATTTTCGGACTCATTACATCAGCAGCTGAATTTTAATAGAAGTGCAGAATCAGTTAATGTATTAGATTATGTAAAGAAGAGGAAAGCAATCATGAGCTGTACTGAAAAGAATGTTCCCTGTGTTCTCCTTCCCCTCGGGTCTTGGGCTACTTTAGCTGCTGTAAGTGAAAAACAGGTGATAAATCCCTCTTGGTGACTATAAACTCTGTTGCCAACTGAATCCTGCTGTGGTGTCTTTGCTTGTCTTTGCTTCTCACGTGGCAAAGCTGAGAAACTGTATTTGGAACATCTTTTCCTTCCAGCTCTTTGTTTGCCACTTCCAGACAAGTTACTTGTAGCCATATGGGGTAGATGGCACTGACTTTAAAGATATGGAAAATTTATTTTGGAAGAGTGTTGTGAATTGGTGTTTTCTTAAGCAAATTTTTCAGTATTTGAAGAACAGAGAAGATACAGGATAGAGGAATTGCAGGTATTTTTTTCAAGAGCTGTCTCAAAACATGCTTCTGCGAAGCAGCTGGTGGGAGTAGCAGACACTAGTATAGACTAGTTTTGCATTGCCCAGCATTTTCCAAAAATGCTACTACAGTTGTCACTGCAGAGGATTCAAAATGTTTCAGTTTCATTCTTTATTTGCTTTTCTTGGAATAACAAGATTTCCACTAATTTGCTGGATTATTCTATAAGTGCAACTTGTCCATGACAGGTATAAAATCAGAATTCAAGAGAGATTGTGAGAGACTTTAGAAATGGAATTGGAGCTTTAGGACTTCAACATTAACTTTAAAGTTCTAATTTGATTTTGTGTACTGAATCTCTGAACGTACAAATGTCTCAAATATTCTTTAGAGCACCTTCTGGATGTGGTGATGTAATTAACTTGAATAGCATGGCTTATAAAATCATTGAAAAAATTTGTTTGGAAAGTATCTGCAGAGGTCATATAATCCAACCTTTTTCTCAGAGCAGGATAAACTTAAAGCTGAAGTGGCTTGTTCAGGGCATGGTCCAGTCCAGTTTTTAATTTATCCATGGTTTGAGATTTAGGAACCCCTTTGAACAACCTACTGTAGTGCTTAACCACTCTCATTGTGACAACATTTTTCCTTTATATCAGACTTGTAGCTCCACCCATCCTATGTGTATCTTCCCGGCTTTTCTGCAAGGATACTTTTGGGATACTGTCGAAAGACTTGGTAAATTCAAAGCAGACAGCATCCCTGTTTGAGAGAGAATTTTGTAGATGCAGTAGAGCACACAAAAATCTTCAAATAGAATTTAATATCCACAACTCCTAATTTCAGCCGTGTACCAAAAAAACCCCAGAACCTCTCCTCACAAAAACATCATGGAACGAAACATTCGTTGGTGATAGTGCACAACACTCTTAATACAGACTTCATTGATTTCTGGAAGTACAGAATCTCCTGAGAGTTGGAATAGATGCAAAATTGTTATGGCTGTCTTTGCATTTAGGAATTAAATAGAGATTTCAAAAGAGCTAAGAATAAATTGGTAGTTTCAATGGTAAGGCTGTAACTAAAGCTAGATTATCTTGTCATATTTGCTAGTTAGTGGAGGAAACTAGAGAATGCTAATAAAAATGTAGAGTGTAGAAATTAATTGCTAAAATTAAATTCTCAGGCCTAATTCAGGCCTGGTATCTTCAGAAGAGTCACAGTTGCTCAACTTTGACTTACTAATGTTTTCCCTTTCAAATTTTCCACTTTTTTTTTTTTTCCTTATAAGCGAAGCTATGAACTGCAGAATATAGTTGTAAAACTTGAACATTTTAGTTATTTTCTTCTTGGGCTGTTGAGTGTTGATCACTAACTCATACTGTAAAAGTTGGTTAGGAAGTTTTCTTTGTTTTGGACTCTGGTCTGATTTACCAGTTTCTCTGTGTAGCATTTAAGCAGCAAACAGTAAGTCTCAGACTATTACCAAGTATTAATACTGAAAGCCTTTCAGAAATGTTCCAGAAAAGGAAGTAGCAACTGTCCATTATGCATTACAAACACATAAAGGCATCTGATTTTCCATTGCCCATTATTCATCCCCAGGCTAAAAGTTTTGAGCTGTCTTTAAAGATGTTGCAGTGGCTACAGCAAAGACTTGCCTTTTTCTTTCCAGTGAGCTGCTCACCTGCAAAGCTTGTTAGGCTTAACATTCCTCTTTTTTATTTCTCTCTATTTTTTTTTTCCCCCTGTGCTTACTTTCATAGAGTGTAATAATCTGCATAAATTTTCCTGGTCAAATATTTGTGGTCTGCATTCTGTCCTGGCAAACAACTTCATGCACTCAGGTTTTCCCTCTGCTTTGGGGCACAGCAAAATTTCAAACCCTTTCTCATTGAAATTAAGAGTTGGTCTTAATTTTTTGTTCAGTTATATTCTGATAGCAGTTCTTGCACCTGTTGACTCAATCTTGATTGGTTACTTATGGTAACTAACTTTGTAGAGAGGAAAAATATGTTTAAGGTAGCCTAGGAAGAGTGGCAAAATCATGTTTCTGCTTAGATTGAAATGAAACTTGTTTTTTCCCAGCTATGTTTCTGACTTACACTTTTTGAAAGTTGGGGTGAAGCTGAGGGAGGGGAAGGAGCAGCACTGCAGGAATTGAAGAAGGCATTTTTAGAGGATTTAGCTGCCCTGCTGCCTCTTCTAATACTACTTTTCTAAGATGTTTACTGTAAAGTCAAATCAAATCTATGCAAATATTGAACCTTTCTTCTTTCTTGCAGGTGACCCCCTGCAGTGCAGTGCTTGGGTGGGCCAGTGTGCTCTGTACATAATGATTATGACATTTGAGAAAACCATCATCATCATAGTGCTGCTTATACCTCAGTGGAAAGAGGTTTGTGTTTTCACAGCACTTTGCAGTCAAATGAATTTCAGGTGGAGGCTGAATAGTGAATATTCTGAATAGAATAAACACTGAGTAGTGTTTATTGGTTTGGCTCAGGTATCAAAACTGTCTAGAGTCATTGCCAATTAACTCTGTGGTAGTAGTGTATTCTTTCAGTTTAATTGAGATACTAATGCTAATGAGGCTCTCTGGCATCCATTGCCAGGAATATCCTATCATATTTTGATGGTTTTTTTATATACTGTGATATCCAAAATTTTATTCCATCTCCTTGTCTAAAGTGCTCTCTTTTCTTAATTCTTTAACTCTTACAACTATTGCATATTTTAAACCATTTTCTTTGCCTGACCTTATTGATAGATTTAACTGTGGACTTTTAGAAATTTGCAGTGGGTTAGTGAAGCCACTGCTGATGACTGATAAATATTTATTGTGATAGACTCTGCAAACAAATATCCAAAGTGATGTTGTTTAAGCCCATTAAAACCAGTTTAGCCCTATTGTGTGCTCTGGACTACTTTGAGAGCTGTCTTTTCCTTACTGTGTATTTTGTAAAACTCTGCTCTGTTTAAATTTCCTAAAGATGGAAACTAAAACATGTTCCTTGGGAGCACACAGCTTTAAAATGTTCAAGATGATTCTAACACAGCTTCTCAGATTTCTGTAAGCAAAAATGACAGAGATAAGTTTCTTGTCAGCCCCACTTACTTATCTGTGGTAATTTATAAGCTGTCCTGAGTACTTTGCTTTTCTCAAAGCTGTCCTTTTTTGGTTCATCTGTGTTATGTCTGTGGCATTAGCTGGTGCATGAACATTGCACTGCCTAACCCAGCTGTGTGCACATGCTGCCATGATCTGAACTTGTCCTCTTCTTTTCACAGGTAGCTTTATTGAATCCCATAGAGAACCCCCAGCTGGAGCTGGCTATCGTCATGCTGATAGTGCCCTTCTTTGTTAATGTTAGTACATCTTGAGTGCTTCTGGGAAATGTTTGCTCAGATATCCTTCTGCCTTGTCTTCATTATTTAACATTAGTCCTTAAAACAGTGTTGTCGTGGTGCTGAAGTTAATTTTTAGAGAAAGGGTGTTAAAAAATGGGTAAAATGTCACAAAGCTGAAATCCAGCTTGAGCTAAGGAACCAGGCTCAGAGGAAGGGCAGAGATACCTCATAGACTTTTTTGGCCTGATGACTTCAGTAGATTGAATGTAGTACTGAAATGCTGACATAGAGATTACAAAATTACAGGGAATCTGCTTCAGGAAGCAGTTGGTCTGAGGACAGGTGTACTTTGAAGTGTCCTGTGTCTGACCATAGCTGAGAGTGGCTGGCCTATGGTGGAGCAGAGGAAAAGGGCAAGTGTGCAGTCATCCTTCCCAAAGTACACTGTCCAGCAATCAGGGATTTAGGGATTAGAGCCAGAGGTAGTGGGTGTCCTTGCTTGCTGGTAAAGCGTTGCTGGATGAAGAGTTAATATATGATCACTGTGAATAGTTGCTACTTTTCTTATTTTCATTTCTTCCACAAAGGAATAAAGTAGCTGGATTACAGATCATTCCTGCACATTGCAATAAGCCATGTGACCCAGTGCCTATACAAGATTTAGCTGTTTGGCCAATTGAGAATTATTGTCAGGTCCAAGTACTGACCAACTGAACTTTTCTTCTACTCTGAAGAAAGCTGAGTTGTCACTTTTCCCTTCTCTTTAACAGGCATTGATGTTCTGGGTAGTAGATAATTTTCTTATGAAGAAAGGGAAGACAAAAGCTAAACTTGAAGAAAAGGAAGCAGGACAAGATTCAAGAAATGGAAGTAAAGTCCGATACAGGAGAGCAGCGTCACATGAGGAGTCAGAGTCAGAAGTATGTAAAGTTAATTATTGCAATTAATGCAATACCAATCCAGTTCATCCCTCCTGCCATTGATTTCATTGTAACACTGTCAACTTAGGTTTGATTTTCAGTGCATGTACCTCTAACAGTAGTTCCTAGCATTTGCTGTTGAGAATCAATTAAGGAAAATGTCGTTGTTGCACCACTCATGGCAGTTAATTTCCTTCCACGTGGGCAGGAAGACACAATAATATATATAAATGTCACAGGTGAGCTGTGTTGCAAATACTTCTAAAAAACTCCCAAAGGGAATACAAAGCTAACAAACAGTTCTGATGTAAAGAGATTTATATTTCGAGTGAGAGGGAGCTGGTGGAGGCAACTGACCTGATTTTAGAGAATTATTTACGTACTTACCTTAGCATAATTTTATTCTAAATTACAGTAAGTGAGTAGTTTTTAGTTCAGCTGAAGGATGGGTGGTTTCTGTGAAAGTGAGTTGTTTTAACTTTAGTAAGTTAATGTAACTTTTCTGTGTCATAGGCAGCGCTATTCATATGGGGTTTTCTTTAATAAAATGACTGCCATGTTACCAGTGTGGAGAGAGAACTTTTAAATATTCTCTCTCAAGCTGCCTCCAGTGTTCTGAAGGTGCAGGTATCACTTGTTTGTGTTTAGGTTCAGTGGCTGTAGTGAGAATATGTATGAATCCTTCTTTGAAATCTGCTGGGGGTCCCAGATAGATGTGGTGGTGTTTGATAGTGCTGGGAGTAAATCCTACTTGTGTTCTATCAACTCTTTCCTGAGCAAATAATGAGGTGCTTTGCAAGCATAAAAAAAAAAAGGAACGGGTTAAAAATAAAAAGGAGACAGAGTGTGACTGATCCATGTGCTCAGAAGCTGTCATTTGTTTTTAGATCCTTATTTCAGCAGATGATGAGATGGAGGAGTCGGATGCCGAGGAGGATCTGCGCAGACTGACCAACCTGAAGCCCATTAAGAAAAAGAAGCATCGCTTTGGTCTGCCCGTATGACACATTGCCTCCCTGTGCACTTGCAGGTTTCACGGCAAAAACTTCCGTCAGTGGGGTTTAATGTTGCAATTGCATCTCCCTTTTCATACAAACTGACTTCAGAGCAAGGTCTACCAACAGAAGGCAAGCAGTTGGTGGAAGACTTCCAGTTCAGTTGCACTACAGACACACTGACCAATTATGCAAGAATGTCTTCTCATCATGTGTGAAAAACAGCCGTGTTCGGGATGAGTCACTAAGGAGATTTGTATGGAGGTGTCAGAGAAGATCAGAGAGAACAGTTACAGAATCTTTCACTTTTGGTTACTGATGAGACAGTGTAAGAAGTTCTCAAAAAGGCATCAGAGTCGACTAAGTTAAAGGAGTGTGTTTTATTACTAAAACTGGCTTTTGCAGCATAATTCCTAGAGCAGAATAGTTTATGGTTACAAGCTGTAACTTAACATTATTTTTTTAAGTACAAATGTTTACTTGCTACTGGGTACCTATGGAACTAATAGGTGGAACAAAGATTTTTTTCCAAGTCTCCTCAAATCTATTTGACTATTTTATATTTAAGTTATATTTTCATACAGTTGTATTTAAAGATTCTCTTTGTCAGAGAAAAGGGTGCAGTTCCCTTTTTTGTGCAGAACAGGTCAAAATATTTGTAGTGAAAATCTTATTTATCTTTATGTCCTGGTTTAAGACAAAGGGACTGCAAAGGAAAAAGCTCTCTGTCACTGCTGAAGTCACCAAATATCACTAAAACTGCAGTCCTGTGTGTGCTTTCGACCACATAATTCTAAAATACCTTTTTTAATAGGAGGTGGTGTTTGCATATTTGACAAACGTGCACTTTAGTGTATAACAAAAATCTGTTGTGATACGTTTTGTGAAATGAGTATCTATGGATGACTCTCATTATTTATGTTTCTGCAAGTCTCTTGTGCATACCTCTCAAATGACCCAAAAGAGATGGAACATTTCTGATGCTTTTCCTTTTATAGGGCCTGCGGTAAAGCACCGTGATCTGATTGAAGCAATTGTGCTACAATATTGCAAATATAATTCTGTCCCTTGTTTTTGGTTGGAAAAACAGTCTTCTAGTTAATGTACTTAATAGCAACAACAAAAAAATTTCTCCTGTTTCATTTTCATAGTCTTGTTATTTTTTAGTAGTAAAAAAACCAAACCACTCAACACAAGGGGTACAGTGCAGTTGTTACTACAAAATTTCTGTGATTTTTAGTATCTCTCTTCTGATAATTGACAACATGTGCTCATCTGAAACCTAGCAGACATCTTTTCAGTGACATCCTTTTGCTTTGCATATTTCCTAAGTGTTTGTTTCTGACAGCTTTCCTTTCTTAGTTAAACCTTGTGCAGGACAAGATGATGTGTCAAAGAGGTGACAACAGACCTTAAGTGCAAATCTGTTGTAGTATCTGGACACCAGAAAAGTCCCAAGCCTTAAACCAAACAGTTTCATCGGAAAACTGCTCAGAACTTTTTAAGATTTTTTACATTTTTTTATAGATTTACTAGGTCTTAATGTGATTTATTATCCAGACCACTCGAAAGGGCCTTAGTAAATACTGAGCTGTGCTTACTCTCACTGTTCCAGCATTCCTTTTCCCGTGGGGCTGCCGAGGAGAACACGATGCTCTCAGACCTCGGAGTGTCCAGAAGGCTCAAAGGGACATTTTACCAAACCCAAGGTTTTAGTTGAGCCACTGACCTTCATTACTGTGCACTGAAATGTAAGAACTGCAATAAGTTACAGTACTAGTGTTTCTTTTAGACTAAATCTAGAAACTAATGACATCAGGAGCTTAATTGAGTTCTTTTGACCTGGGGGGTGGGGATAGGGAAATGTCCCTCATCAGTGTTGCCTCTGTTTTAGGTTTTCTGGGGTTTTTTTTTAATTGTTTATGTGACTTGCATCTTCTCTTGATGATTTCCCACTGGGTGGATGGGATCTCCAAAAGCACAGTGCTTCAAGGAATTCATTTTCATCAACAGTATAGTCTCATACAGACCACTTTTCCAAAGGGATTTAAGAGCTGGGGTTGGCTCTTGTCACAAATGTCAGCATTTATGTTTTTAGCATAGGATTTGTTCTATTTCAGACAGTGAGATGTTGACCACGTGCTGTGTCCCCCTGCACATCGCTGTCCTCGCCCGCTGAGGTCCCCGAGCAGAGCACACAAGTTTAACTGTATGAGCTTGCATTTTATCTTCCTTTTCCCTCCTTCAGTTGCTTAAATTGTCAAAATTATTCTAGTCTCATGTTTAGCCTGTGAAGTGTCAGTATAAAATTATGGCCTTAATCATGTAAAAATATTTGTTTTGAGCAGACCTCAAACTTATTGACCAAGTAGAAACCAGTGTAAAGCACTATAGAGCAGTTTGGAGATGGTTGTAGCAAAGGTTCTGAATGCTTAATTTTTCATGTCTTAAGTGCTTAAATGTGACTTGATATGAGATTTTGGTATGCCTAGCAATGTGATGTAGTAAAGCACTATGAGCCAAAGACACAGAAGTATTTTAAATACCACAGGAGTAACAGGAGGTGTAACCTTCAGAGGGGGGAAAACCGGCTCTGGGTTTCTCTACTAAGACAATAATTTTATTCACAACTTTAGCTAAATAACAAATCTGAGTGTTTTTTCTATTTGTTCTTTGCTATCACGTGAAAGAGATGGAAAATGTTGAGTTGGTGGGTTTTTTCTTTGTGAGGTAAATATTGGAATTTGTGCAGTAGAGACAAGTAGGACAGGTGCTCTTATCTGAGGGGCTTGCAAGTGTGAGGGGGGAGTATGTGCCTAGTGCTTCACTATCTCTTACTGCTTGTTGAAAAGTACTGGCAGGACAGTCTGAAATAGGCTTTTCATAAAGAGTTGATCCAGTAAGGATACTGCAATATCTTGACATTGGCATTATCCTCAAATTCCTGCCTATAAACGTACTTCAGGACAACTCATAGCAATTCAGGTTGTTAATTCAGGCTGTGCTTAGAAAATGTTATTCTATTTAGTGAAAAAAGCTATGTAGTATATGCCAAAGTAAGAGAAAGGGATTATAACTGAGAAGAGACACAGAAGTATTAGTGGTGATTGAATTTACCATGAATGGTCAACTTAAATGTATTAACTGTTTCTAGCATCCAACCTCTGACATCTGCATAAACTTAAAACACTGGTGTTGTCTAATACATGTTTTTTCAAGTTCTGGCTTTGATACGTTCAGGTTCCCTTGTCTTACTTTAAGTAGGTGAATGCTGTCTGTTAATGTTGCTAACTAAACTGTACTATAGCTTTTCTTCAGGGAAAACTCAGAAATTGAGTTGCAAATTAGAGCAATGCAAAGTGATCCCCTCTGGCAGGTGTCTGATTCCTGCCGTGCCTGGGGAGGGAGGCCTGGGCTCTCCCGCTCTGCTCAGAGCTGAGCATCACAAGGAATCTCTGCCACTGTGCTTGACTAACCCACGTTTGCAACTTTGCTGTGCTTTTTACAGGAGAAACCAGTAGTGAAAGTGAATGAATTCAGCCACACCAAGTCAGAGTACATCTACAGCATAGGCGTGCAAACTTTTTTTAGGTGAAGTTTCCAGTTCAATTACTGAAAATGACTACTATGGTTTTACAAAGTAAAACTGCAGTATCTTTAAAAAAGGGACTCTTTTGTAGGTGTTTTTGTCTTGCGTGGGTATCCGTCTCAAACTGAATGTGGGGTTTGTTTGTAAGTAAATTCAGAGCATAGCCAATGTGAGCAAAACCAACAGCTGTATTCTGCTGCCCTCTGTTTGGACTGTATTGTTTAATCAGTGGTGTTACCTTAAACTTTTAAGGGTATCTGATGTAATTACATTGTATAATGGTTTACAATAAAGTTTGACTTATTACAGATTTGTACACTTGTTTATACTTGTTCTGTTTCAAATCCACGTGTTTCAGTGTTGATAGTGTGCTCTTGTGAAGCAGGTTTTGCTACTCAAGTTTAACTTCAGATCTAATTTTGTACATTCTTATGTTGATTTTAATTTCAGTAAATTTGTTTATCTTAATGGCAGGTCCCATTTGAGCTGAAAGAACCACTATTCTTAAGTTGCTATATTTTTTCAGGAGTCGTTTCTCAGCAAAGGAGTTTTCCACACTTCCTGTTACAGTGGAAAATTAAAGACGGTCAACTTTTCTTTTTAATAGGCTCATTTATTCCATAGTGACTATCTTGAATCGTTGTCATATATGTCCCATTTAACAGCTCTCAGGACCTCAACCATGTGAACAGTATTTCTACACTGAAATGTAAGTAACTGTAGATTTAGGTTGTTTTTTTTGTAAGGAAAACCAGCCCATGATCTGTGCAAGGAAATGGTTGTGGCTGTTGTTAAGCATTGGTTTAGGAAATGTGTAATCAAAGAGAACAGAACTGCCCAGGCTGTGGGGATGTCTTAGAAACTTCAGGACATGCCACCTGCCTCTGTAAGCTGCTCAACCCCTGCCCCAAATGGCAAGTAAGGTCTAAGTGGTTTAATTTTGTTTGTATATGGATTTTGTTTGTATAGATTAAATTGCTATGAAAGCACAACTGTGTTGTTTTTGAGTGAGGAATACCTAGTACCAATTAACTGGAGCCATTTTGAAAGCTGAAGGGAAAAAATAGTTCAGTGCCTTGAATTCTAAATATTTGCCTTAAACATGCAGAATGTTATTTTCCTGTCATAATAGAGAGCATCGGAATAGTGACACTTATGGGACTGTGGAAAAACATCTCAGTAGAGAAGGAGTGTTGCTTTGTACAGTAGAAAAAAAATCTGCCATTTTTCCTAAAGTCACTGTTTTATTTTTGCTTTTTTGGCCTACTAAAGGCACTGCTGTTCTGCAGAAATGCTTCCTCTGGTCTACTGAGCTGTGGGTTTAAAATAGAAATTCAATGGAATGGCTGAGGATGTAACATCCAAACTGCTTTTTAACCCACAAATAATTTTCCCCAGTAAAGGAAAATGTCTCAGGCTTGGAAGGAGTTCATCTGAAAGGCAGAATGGGTACCTGGAGGCCTGGGGGTAGTTCATGACCCACAAATCCTACAGTGCTAGAGCTGTTTCATAATGAAAAATACCAGTTTTATTTGACCTCCTGTGTTTCTCTGTAGCCTAAAAACATGTGAGGACCAGGGCAAGTTTCTACCACTACAACAGTCCGTATGTCTCTCCAGTAGAAGGTGTTTGGAGGTGTGCCATGGCTGCCTTTCCACATTAACCCACCTGGCTGGAGTCTTGGTTCTTTGTAGGTGTTGAGTGCAGTCATAAAAGCTGATTTTTTTGCATGATGCAAAGATTCAATGTAAAAAAAGGGAAACAATCCCCCACCTAACCCTGTCTTGCTGGTGAAAAATAGAATTCATGCCTAGAGGTGGGGTTTTGCTGATTAAAAAATCGTTTAGAGAAAAATGGTAGAAGTTCTGAGAAGGGTTTTACTACTGTCAGCATGTGGAGTGGGGAACACCAAGTTTATTAGAGTCTGAGTAAGCTATTGCTAAAATGATGGATTAAATTATTAAACTTACTAATAGTGCTGGAAGTAGAAAGTAATTTTGCCCTCAGTTACGTAAGATCAGTGACAGAACTGTAAGAGTAAAACCAGTTAATAAACCTAGTTTATTAACTGTCCAAAACGCACAAAACACTTCTGCTTTGCACAAAACCCTGTGCGAAAGCAATTCAGGGCAAAATGTTACACTTGGGGCATTAGGTTTATATAATCTTTAGAGAATGGTTGTTTTGTTATGCTGGGAAATAAATGCTCACTCTCTTTTTTATCTTCTCCTCCCTCCCCCGAGAGGATTCAGAGTCAATTTTGTGACCATAACAGAGTTTTGCCTTTTAAAGCTACAAATAGAGCCCCAGCGGGCTCCCGGGGAAGGCGTTTTTGTGGCAGACTGGGCTTCCCCGTATCCCGCTGCCCCAGCTGCTCCCGCCAGCCCTGAGCGCTGCACACCCGAGTCATCGCCAGGAATAACCCTCCCAACTACAACAACAGCCCCGCTCGACCTGAATCATCCCGGGCTCTGCTTTGGGAAGATGACCCAGCTCATGACTTCACGTTGGATTCTCTATATAAGTCCAGGAAAACAACAGGCGCTCGCAGAGCTCACGGGCTGGATTTAATCAAAGCCGGGAAAAGACCTCCGGAGGGATTTCGGGAGCACCGCGGTTATGTCACAGGTACAGGGAGATCTGTGCCGCTGGCTGCCCTCGGAGCAGGGTGCCTGGCAAACCTGTTGCTGGTTTGGATGCTTTGCTTGGAGGAGCTCGTTAGCGAGTTCCTCTCGTTAACCGGTGAATTCACCTTTTCTTCTCTGTGACTTGTGTGATTACACTGAAGCAATTTTAACGAGTACGTTGTTAAGGAGGAATTATTTGATTAAGAAGGGAAGCAGCTACCCTCTACATGGTTAATTAATTTAGTTTTAAAGTGTTCTGGTTTACCTTAAATTTTTTTTTTCTGTGGAAGTGAAAAACCATTTTTCCTGCTGTGGTTTGGGATGTTTCACAGAAGGAGGGATCTCTGCCTTTCCAACACACTTTCTCAGACAGTGATTTGAAATTCTGGCAGTAGTTTTGAATTTGGAAGGAGGTGGCTATGCTGAACTGTGGTGCTATGTAAAGCTTAATGTACTAACATGCAGGAAAAGAGAGTGTGACTGAAAATTATAACTCTTAGGATATAATATTCAAGACTGAAATTTTGTATTGCACAATTTTATATTAATTTTATAACTAATGGTTTGTCTTTACTGCATTCCCCAATAATCAGTTTCAAAGTGCTCTCAAAATTAGTTCAGAAATGTTGAGATTTTCACATACATGTTACATTTGCAACATAAGCCGCTCGTGCCTTATAGAGCCACACAGAGTAATTCGCTTCAGCTGACTTTCTTTATTCCAAAGAAAAAGGGAATTAAAACCCAGTTATGTGTCTTGTAAACCAGCACTTTTTGACTTGTGACAGGAGGAGATAAAGCACAGGCTGCACTCCTGCGCCAGCTGGGAATGGTTCCTGGCAAACCCTGCTCACAAACTCTGGGAGCAATTAGCAGTGGCTCACCGTAACCTCTGTGCAGCAGCTTTGCTCTTCAGCTGGGGGCCAGCTAATCCACAGCAACTGTCCTGCTGGAAAATCCTGTGATCAAAGCACGGGAGGGTTTATCTTAAAATAACTGGGTGAAATTTAACAGCTCTGCTCAGCCTGGCTCTGTCTCGGTGCATCTCAAGCACCGTCTTTCCTCACTGTGTCCCCAAGAATTCCCTTGTCCAAGTGGGAAGAAGTCTCGCAGTTACTGTTTCTTGCCAATAATGGATGAAGGATCTTTGCTCCCCATTCCTCAAACAAAACAAGGGGCTTTGGTTACCTGTGGACTGTGCTGTGGCTGTGAGGGACTGTTCCCATCACATGCCAATTGTCATTACAGATGGACAAGTGAGACCCTGGCTGTGGGGATATTTGTTTACCTTGTTAACCAACTACCAACTGTTGTGGGTTTTGGAGGGTTTGCTACCACCCTTTCCCCTCGCTTGCCTTGGCTACTGGTGGAGTGTTCTCCCCAGAGATTCCGTGCATGTTTTGTTTCCCACAACACATGCAATGGGATTGACAGCGAGCTATTCTGAGCGTTCCCGGGAATTTACAGCCTGGAGAAAACATGCCAAAGGCCCCGTGGAGCCAGCCCACCCAACCAAGATCCAGGCATGCATGCACTGTGTCTGAACGCTCCCTGGTACTTGCTGCTCCAGCCATTCGTAGGCCTTGAGGGATTTGTTTCCCTCCACAACTGTTTTTAGCCTCACAGGTGGTGCCTGGAAATGCCAGAGTGGGTTCCACCCCTGCCAGAACCCAAATATCAGAAGCCCCATGTATGCAGCGGTGTCAGAGAAGTTTTTGTTGATGGTTCAGTGTGCAAATCTGTTAGAGCTGGAGTGTGGGGGGTCTTCTGTTCTTTTTAATCATATCCCCATGTCCCTGCATCCTGCCACGAGGGCTGCCCAGTGGCACACTGGAAATCTGTCCATGAAATAGTAAACTGAAAGGGGAATGCTCGTGGTGCTGGCTGCTGCTGAGTGAAGTTACTGTGCAGTCCTAATTTAAAGGTAGGGGTAAGCTGATAAGAAGCAATGTTATCCTGATTTTCTCCTAGTGGGATAAACTGTAAACAGATCAGTATTTGGCCATTGCATTGCTCCACCCAATGATGCATCTGTTTCTGTATCAGATTTCCTTCTCCTTCTTTGGGTTCTGAGCCCAGTGTTTCAGATGGGTTCAGTACATGGTTGTAGACAGCCCTGTCGAGTGCTCAGATACTTTTGCTCCCTGAATTTAAGATCAATAACTATGGGTCACGTGTTTATTCCAACTGAATCAAGTCCAGCTTCAGAATCTCTCTGATCAGTTTCCCAAAGAAGTAGACTGAGGCACAAGCCCAATTTAGTAATTGTTTCTTCCTTCCCAAGTACTGAATAGACTCTTAAATTGCTAATCAGTACTTGCAGAATGACCAGGCAGGCCTGGACAGAGAAAATCTAAAAATAAAATAAAGGTTTTTAAAAATTAAGCAAGCCACTGCTTTTTCAAAGGCTGTTCAATCAGAAGACAATTTCAGAACAGTAAAATCATAACAGACTTTTGGAAGGGCAGTGATATTGTGGTTATTTTACTGAATCTGGAGAAGTTGAGTGTGTAGTCTCAGAATTGAAACAGGTAGAATATTGTGTTAGCACTTCTGTGTTGTAGCCCTTGGGTTGAGGCAGCTTTGTTCCCTGTGCTTCAAACCCAAAATACTGATGTGTGGGCAACACGATTGTTTCTTAGCCAGCCCCTGTGAAAAAGAAGCGTCCTCCAGTGAAGGAAGAAGATCTCAAAGGAGCCAGAGGAAACCTTACCAAAAACCAGGAAATTAAATCCAAAACCTACCAAGTGATGAGGCAGTGTGGTAAGTCTCTCTGATGGAAACAACTAATCAAAGTAAAACATTGACTTAATTGCTCTTTTCAAATGAAAGGGTCACCTTTGGAACAGCAGCCTGCAGTGTGCTCACCACCTGGCCTGGCTGGGCAGGGACATGGTGTCCATCATCTACATGGCACCATGAGGAGTCAGCTGGGCTGACTGTCATCGTTCTCCCTCTCTGGATAAAGTGGGAGAGAGAGCCCTGACTTTGCCTGACCAAGATTCAAACCAAGCCCTGGGACCATCATCAATGTCAGTGACTGCCCCAGTTGAGAATCAGAGTCTTGGTCCATGGGTTAGGGAATTTCTGGCCTCTCAGTTCATGGGTTTGGTGTGTTTGAGATTCAGTAGACATTGGAGAGAACAAAGGGCAGAAGGTGAGATAGAAGAGAGTGGCTGCTTGCACTGAACACCCCTGGTGCTCTGGCTGTGTGTTCCTTTTCCACCACCAGTCAGAGAGTATAAGGAAAAATGATGATGATCACCTTCCACCAGATCAGGCTGCTCCTTTAAAAGCCTGGATTGGAGGAGTTCCCAAATTTCGAAAGCACCTGCAGGGATATGGGGCCAGTCAATGATAGTGACCTACAGGTACTGTCAGCTGCCCCAGGATTGGGATGGGAGCATTGTGCTTTAAGGTTTAGGAAGTTGATGGACAGATGAAATATTTATCAAATGCGTAAATATGTATTTCAGCAGCACTAGTTTTACTCCCTGAATTGGGATGCTAATTCACTGATTATCTCTCCTGGTTTTCTTTTTCAAGAACAAATGGGTTCTGCAGCACCTTCCGTATTCAGCCGGGCTCGGACAGGGGCTGAAACAGTCTTTGAGAAACCAAAAGATGAGCCGGCCAAGAGCGTCTTTGGCTGACAGTGGAGCTGGATGTGTCTCACCCAGATGATTGTTGTAACATTTTCCCAGATTTCTCTCCCTTACACTGAAGTCACTGTAGATTCAAGTAGCTGTTTTCCACTATAAGTCACAAAGGAGTGAATATACTCAAGTTAAAGGGTAAAACTTCCATGTTCATTTTTATTACACGTTTTCTTTCTATGTATTGGACAATCTTTGCTATAATGGTTTAATAAAAAAAGGTTGTTGGACACAGCTTGGCACACTGTGGTGACTCATTGCAGTTTGGCCTCAGATTAATTCTGGCCTTCCCCTCACATCTCTCCCCTCACATCTCTCCCCTCACATCTCTCCCCTCACATCTCTCCCCTCACATCTCTCCCCTCACACCCCTCAGGGCAGCAGTGCCATGATGTCGCCTCATGCAACTCTTCCCGGAGGGCAGATGCTGGGCCCTCAGAGTGCCCCAGCACTGAGGGAAGGATTTCAGTCCATTCCTCAGTGGCTTTTTCCTCATGCCCTGCTGGATCAAGTGAGAAATGTGGTGACAGACCCAGCCGCCATGTCCTGCCCCACTGAGGAGCCGAGTGTGGCCTGCACAGCGGCCGGCCTGCTCTGAGGGGGAGCTGGCTTTTTGCAATGCTTTTTACTTCTTGATTTGCTGCACTAAACATTAAACCTGTTTTCCTCCAAAACCTGGAAGTGTTTCCCCTCAGCTGGGTCTCTGTGCTCCACCACAGAACATCCTCTGCTTTGTGGGCAGAAAGCTGCCATGCTTTCCACACACCCGCAGTCCCTGCTGCACGTCTGGGTATGGTAAGGTAAGTGACACCTTTATTTAAGGAATTATTTTTATTTTACACGGATTAGACCTGATTAAGAGATAAAAGTGATGTCAAAGGTCTCCGTGCACCACGAAAAATATCCTGTTTGCCTTTTGTGTCCCACACACTTGACAGATAAAATGTGACAATGTCCACACAGCTCCCAGAGAGGCTGCGGAGCAGGGCTTACATAAGGCAGCAGCAAATCCTTTGGTTTTAAGGGGGAAGCTTCCTTAAAAAAATAAGATACTGCTGGTGTATTGTCTTGCCCCATTTTATTCACTTTCAAAGATTATTATTTGCAGACTAAACCCTGCCTTCTTTCTTTGCTGGGTACAATTTCTCCATGGGGCCCTGGCTCCTCACAGGTACCTTGGCACAGCCTTTTCCCCTGAGAAAGATCCTTCCAGAGCATGAAAAAAGTCATGGTGGAAAAATGTTCCCATCCTGATATGCTGGTGTTGCCCCTACACTGGTTTTAACAAACCCCCCTTAATTAATCTGTGATGAGAGGTTGTCAGAAAGTTGTTCAATAGTTATGAAAATGATGGAGAGGGAGAAGTGGGGCAAAATAATGTTGTTGCTTTCTTTTGTGCAATTCTATTTCAGATTTGCAGGCAGGGTAGCAGGAGAGGAGAGTCCTGTATTTCAGACCCTGCTTCAGGTATGTTGGTGCCAATTTAGCAAAGCACAGAAACCTCTGTGTCCCATGGACATGCAGCACAGATGCTACAGGGAAGCAAAGCAAGTTACCTGCCAGAAACTTGGGATTTGGCTGACAGGTCTATTTTCAGGATGCCCTCAGGTTCAATGACTTGTGATGCTTCCCAGTGTGACAGGAAATTCTCTGGGCCAAGGATCTTTTCCAGATTTTCTATCTTTTAAGTTTTTCTATCTTTCCATCTAAAAAATGCACATTGGAGGTACAACTGTATCCCTGGGACAAAGTCACTCCCCATGTGGGACAGGCGAGGTCTCTGCTCTCCTGTATGGAACACAGGAATCCTCCACTGGCCCCAGCCTTGCTGCTGTGCTGGAAAAGTTACTGGCTGCTGCTGGAGCTCAAGAGATACTTGTAGGTGAGAGAGACAAATAGAAAGCTGCCTGGTGAATTTTTTGTCAATTTTTTATTTCATCCCTGAAAATCTAGTCAGTTCAATCATGGAAATTGTATGAATGGACATGGGACGTCATGGAAAATGAATAGAGAAATGTCTGAACAAAGCCCCACGGTTTGCCTTTTTAGGTACTTTTGCACTCAAAAGTATCTCCTGTTGTGATGGTTGGTTTAGATCCTTCCTCCAAGGTGACCTGGAGTCGTTTCACAGCACATTCACTCCTCAGAGTGAGAAGCAGTGGGAGCTGCAGGACTGGTGCCCAGTATTCCAGGAGCACTGGCACTGGACACCAGCAGGGATGGCTGGTGTCAGGGTTTGTACTGAAACAGGGCTTGATGCTCGAGTCAGGACAGGGCTGAGCCTGAGGATTTTCCTGCAGCTGCTTCAGCATCTGCATCAGCATCTGAGGGATGTGGAAGGGATTTCACAGCATTCCCAGGTGCTGGCTGGCTCCAGGCACCCAGGAGTGGGGCAGAGCTGACCTGCAGCCTGAATGTGTGCAGTGAAAGCAGCTCTTTGACTCTGTGTGACTTTACATGTGGGCATTAGAAAACTGCTGACAGATCCACTTAATTAATTTGGCTCTTGCAGCTCTTAGGCCACTAAGTGTATAATCCTGTGTATTTTAAGGGATTAAAGCATTACACAAGTTGTACAAGTTAATCAAATGTATAGCGCTTTAATTTTTTCTCTCTTAAAATACATATATTTACATGTCATGCTATAAAGAATACAGTATTTGGCAGTAGTATAAACAGCCTGCCTGGGAGAAATGAAGTTTATTTTTTAAAAGAGTTACTTTAAAGCACAAGCCTTGTAAGACCAGGCTGTGCTTGGCACATTCTTTATTGCAAACTTGTAGATGTCTGGTAAGTAATAAATTATTGAGTCCTGCATTAGTGTCTCCTCACAAATCCAAGGCCATGAGAAGCTTGCTCTCCACCTGGACACTTTGGCTATAAAATATCCATGAAGCAAACACAGATGCTTGTATTTCCACTGGACATTTGTGTTAATTTAGGACAATGAATGGCACCACCTCCCAAGGATTGTGGCTTGTCAAAGGAAGCCAAAAAGGTTGTTTCACAAGTGCTGCTCTGTACCTCTCATGGGCCAGTTGGGCAGGGAGGCACAAAGGTTGAGGAAACCATCAGCTGTAAAACTCAAGCACATGTTGCATGTCCTGGCAACCCCCAAATTTCCAAAATGCTTGAGATAACATTAAGGATGTGCTCTTTCAAATTATTACCGTGGAATATGGTAGAGATTCCTGCATCTTATTGCACAGACCAGTTCCTATGCCTGTGGGACTTCACATGACATGGTGAGATCTGAGTTTAATAAGAAAACACAAGGTTTTCTTAACTTCGTGTTATGAAACATTAAAATCATAATGTTTAACAGCAAAGATCTGCTGGAAAAATAAGCACTAAACAAGTCTGAGTTTTACCTGTGTTTAATAGGTAAATATTAAGTTTCTTCAAAGTCTATGTGATATTCCCAAATACAAGTTACTCATTAACTGATTAAGATAAACAGAGATTTCATTTGAAAATTTGTTTTTATCCAAAATGGAGCAGAGAACATTGCTTGCATTAATGGTCTTTTCCTCACTCACAGTATTACCTGAAGCTGTTGCTCAGAAGGTATTTGCTGTATTTTTATTATCAATATCTCATGATGGGGTGGTATTGCAGTAGCTGGCCAGGTAATGCAGGTAACTCCTCTGGTAACCACCACCTGGGGAGCCTTGGGTGGCTTGTGTTGGGATTTCAGAGCTTTGGGTTCTTTTAAGATCTTTTTGGTTGGTTGGTTGGGCTGTTACAGTACAATTGTGGCAGGAGGCATTTGCAGATGTGTCTGATCATGCTCTTCCTCAGGAATGTGAGGTATCAAATTTGAGGGATCAGTGGCTCTGCCTTGGCCACTGGATGAGATCTGGATCTTGACCCAGGACCAAAACAGATGAGGTTTGGATCTTGATACAGGACCAAGCAAGGACTGTTGCAGTGCCAGGAGGTTTCTGACACGCATTTAATAATTTACATGGAATGGAAAGAGGGGAGCAGACTCTTATTTGCACTGTCTGGAGGAGCAAACTGGATTTTGTATCATCTCAGGGTGTATGCAGCTGGTGTCATTTTAAAAACATCAGTATTAGAGAAGCAGAGGAAGCCTTATGTTAGGAGGTTTTTATTTCCACTAAACCTACTCAGAAAAGTGTGAAATACAACCAAAATGCAGATGGGTTTGGGGAGGCAGGGACAGGCCTTGGGCTGCTGCAGGGGCAGCAGCTGAGGGCTCTGCAGGGAGCTGTAGATGTGGTGTGTGGGTCTGCAGTGCTTTTTGCTTTTGGGTACACCCCTGGGGCTGGTGTTCTCCTGCTTCTTTCACCAAGGGCTCCTCCCCTGGATGCTATTAATTGGTAAGCAAAGTACAGGAGATGAATTATCAAAACAATTAAAGATCAATTAGCCATTCAAAAGATTTGGAGGCTGAAAAAGTAAAAGTGCAATGATCTGCTCTGATGATGAGCTTTTCTATTTTAGTGAAATGTTGGGCTGTTGTGAGGATGGTGGTGCCCAGATCAACCTTTCATAGTGTCACTGCTGAAACATGGGTAGGACCTTTAGAGACATGCCAAATGCAAAAGAAGGGTAGTCACAGAGACAGGTGCTCCAGGCAATTCTTAGTCCAGCCAACCTCTGAGGTTTTTCTGGACAGCTCCAAAATGGTGTCCCCCTCCCTTGGGAAACAGGGGACCCGGAAGCACCAGACCAGGAGAAACAAAAGTGCTCAAAGGGCATCTCTGCTTGTGCAACCAGCGAGGGGTTGGAGGCCCGTGCAGGGTTTCAAACCTGCTAAACATCATATGGGACACAAGGTACCGAGCTGGAAAACAGGCAGCAAAGTCAACAGCTGGGAGAGCAAATAAACAGTCACAGAAAAACAGGGCCCTTCCCATGAGTCAAGAGCTTAAAGAGGCTTCTGATCCTCCTGGATTAATCTTGGGTGATGTATTGGAGTGATGCAGCAGCTGCTTCACAGTACCCTGAGGAAAGAGTACCACAGGAAGAGGTTCTAGAGAAGGTTCTTTAGAACAAAACCATACAGATGTAGCTGCAGATTTTGCATGGGGCAGTGCTTGTGGTTGCAGACATGTGAATAAGCAGGTGGCCAGACTGGTTCTGAACAATCCTTTCCCCAGTTCCAGCCACACTTTCTAACAGCTCATTCCTTCATCAAACTTTCTCAACAACACCTCCCAGGTAAGCACTACTTAGGAGCAAAAAGAGAGTGTTTCTGTTTCAGCCTGTTCATTTTTTCCCAGCCTGCTATTGAAATCTACAGCCTCCACGTGGACTGCAAGGTCACGTCACGATTTGCTCACACTGTCATCACCAGCAGGATTGTCAACCGAGCCAATGAGTCCCGAGAGGCCACCTTTGAAGTGGAGTTACCCAAGACAGCCTTCATCACCAACTTCTCCATGTAGGATCAGTCCTTACCTGTAGTGTGAGGGAGGAAGCTCTGGGGGCTGAGGGGGCTCATCTTTCTGCTCAGGACGTGCTGAGCAAAAAGCACAAAGCCCTGCACAAAATGGTCTGTGGGGAAAAATAGCAGGCAGCCAAATGGAAAGGGGGTACCCAGGGCCAGGCTGCCTGGGGCACAGGATGTGTGACAGACATGCTTGATGGGGGTGTTTCTCCTGCTCCAGCCTCCTCAAGACATTGCAAGGAGAAGTGTTGCCTTGTGGTGGTGGCTCCTTGCATCCTCCTGGGTGGGCAGGGACGTGAGAGCCAAACGGTGTCACCTGCTCTTGCCCAAAGGGCCACAAAGGAAATTCTGTTGAGTTTGTTTCCCCAGCGCATTCCTTCTAATATTAATTAATTTTTATGGAAACCAAACAGGTCCATCGATGGTAAAGTATACCCAGGAATAATAAAGGAGAAAGCAGCTGCTCAGAAGGAATATGACACTGCAGTGTCACACGGGCTGAGCGCCGGCCTCGTCAAGTATGTTGCCATTCTGAGTAAGATTTCTCCAACACTTCTTGGCTTCTGCTTTGGCAGGGGGCAGGTTAAACCCTGGAGCCAGTCACATCTCAGTGGAGACAAATGTGAAAATCAGTCTTGTATTCCTGGTGGGAGGGACTATGTGTGTGAATACGTATATTTTCACATATATATCATGTATATCTGATCCTCCAATGGGCTCCAGTGGGAAGTATCACCATTTAGCATTGCCCTGGGCCTTGTTGTCACAGAATAGTTTGAGTTGGAAGGATTATCTAGCCTCGCTAGACTGGGTTGCTCAGAGTTCCATCCAACCTGGTTCCCTGTCATGTGTGAGCACCTTGCCACAGTGGGATCATGGTCAGTGTTGTCTACTTCCCCAGCAGCACAGAGGACCATGGCACTTGAGCAGAGATTGCACTTCTGGATTAAATTTATTCTGTGCTTCCCAGGTACTCAGTCTCAGCTCTGCTTGATGGCAGTCTGAGGCAGGCAGGAGTTTCTGCCCCATTTCTCAGCTTGCACCCATGTCACATTAATGTAATATATGAGATGTACACAGCAGCACTGCAATGTAAAAAATCTTCTCTATGATGAACAAGATTTACTGCTACTCCTTTTTTTATTTATCCCATGGGGCCCCTTTGGCCATTATTTCATACACTTCATAAACTCTGCCCACCACAAGGAAACGTTCCCTGCGGGAGGTAAATCCCTGTTCTCCACCCCCAGAATCAGAGACAGAAAAGTGGAGCTGTTCCACGTGTCCGTCAGCGTCGCGGCCGCCAGCAAAGTCACTTTTGAGCTGACGTACGAGGAGCTGCTGAAGCGGCAGCTGGGGAAATTCGAGCTGCTGATCAAGGTGCGGCCGAAGCAGCTGGTGAAGCACTTCCAGGTGAGCTGGGCAGGGCGGGGAGCGGTGCTGTGTGTGCTCCTCTAAGATGCTGATGCCGATTTCTCCGCTATCAGATCGACGTGCACATCTTCGAGCCCCAGGGCATTGTTTTCCTGGAGACAGACAGCACCTTCATGACAAACGAGCTGACTGAGGCGCTCACCAAAGTGCAGAATGAAACCAAGGTAAAGCAGCAGCTGCCGGGTGTTACCGCCAGTGGCAGCTCTGAGAAATGTTGCTTTAAACCTTTTCTTCTGGTTGCTTTGCAGGCTCATATTTTATTTAAGCCAACTATAGATCAACAGAAAGTAAATTCTGAACTCAATGAAACTCTTCTCAACGGCGACTTTATTGTGCGTTATGATGTTAAGAGAGAAGCCACTGCAGGTGATATACAGGTAAAAAAAGAAATAGAAATAAAAATGCTTTCAGATCGTAGATAGGTCTGAATGTGAAGTGCAACCAGCAAAACAGCAAAACTTCTGCTTTGAAACAACAGGAATGTCAGGAAAAGCACTTTTCATTAATCCAGGGTCAGTGGGAACTGAGGGCAATATTCAGTAAATCCCCAGAGACACCAGACACATTGCAGGAACAGATCACCCAGGAAAAACAAACAATCTTTCAAATTTTGTTTCAATACCAAGTCTATATTAGTACTTCATAGATGTCTCTTCCCATTCTTTTTTTATTATTCTTTTGGCTGAATGAATTTTGTGGCTTCTTCTAAATGAAGTTTAGAGGAACATGATTTATATAACTATTAAAATGACTGCTTGGTTTCCTTGTGGTTTTTCTGATGCCTGAGGCATAACTAAAGGCAGGAGGAACTTCACAAATATTTATGGACCAAAGCATATTCTAAGAAATAAAGTATGGTATTTCTTCATACCATTTAACTGTATGGATTGCTAAAAGATGGCAGCCATAGTCACTGAGCAGAGATATCATACATACTTATGATATATCATACATATGACACTGAGGTGTCTAATATATACATATGTATGTATGTATGCTACTCCCTTGTAACTTGCTCTCTACAGACAGTCTTGCTTCCAGCTAGGAAACACATTTTAATTTCTTAAATTTAAGTTATTTGATTTGGGCTTATCAAGAAGAGCAGAATGCTGAGCGTGGTCCTCCCCCCACCTTCTTGTTACGCCAGAATGTTAAGATGCACTCTTTACTTCTTTAGATTATGGGTGATTTCACATTCTTTATTTCAGATTGTCAATGGGTATTTTGTGCATTACTTTGCACCCACTGAAATGCCAGTGTTTCCCAAAAATGTCATCTTTGTTATAGACCGAAGTGGCTCCATGGCAGGCAGAAAAATCGAGCAGGTAACTTCCCTCTAAGCATGACCTCTGCTTGCACCAGGTACACACACACCAGCCTTCCGAGGAAGCAACTGGGAATTTCTCTTCTGAAACACACACTGATTTTGTACATAGCAAAATGTCCAGACTTACAGAAATGCTTGGAAATACCTGTGCACAGATCAAAGGTATTAAAGAGCAACACTTGTCTCACACAGCTGTTCTCATGGGTACCAAACATTAGGGCAGAGAGTGAGTACCTTCTGTCTCTGTCTTTGCAGAATATTTTGCTTTTAATTTTTTTTTCAACAAAGTTAAAGAATCCATTTGTCTCTTTTACCTTTATTGATGACTGTGTATGTAGCTCTGCTAAAGAGCAGACAAGCTCCCTGCAGACCTCATAGCTGGGTTTTTTGGTGTCTATGAATTAAGTGAATTGGCCATTTTTGAGGGTCTCAACCTAAAAAATAACGTCATGTTTTAATAAAAGCATTGGGCTGCATCTGGAATAGCACTGCAGAGAACCCCCTTATCACACTGCAACTCCAATCCCCACCTCTGGCAAAGAGGTAGAAACAATAAGTTTTCTTGTTTTCTCCTTGGAACAGACAAGGGATGCCCTGTTGAAGATTTTGCAGGACCTCCGCCCCGAAGATCATTTCAGCTTTATCATCTTCAGCAACAAAGTGGCAGAGTGGAAGAGCTCTCTGCTCCCAGCCACCGAGGAGAACGTGGCCAGTGCTGCTGCATTCGTGCAGACTCTGTCTGCAATGGGAGGTACACGTGCCTGGAACCACAAATACATACCCAATATAGTGAATTGGCTGGATAATTATGGGGTTTACTAGTAATGTAGTAGCCCAGAGCTACCCATCAGTGCTTACAAAGCCATTCAGACAGTTTTGAATACTTACAAATGAGAGTGGGATAGAAAGGCAGGGAGTGGACAGACTACATTATGAGATGTGTATATATATATATACATACATATATAAAGAGGTGATCACATCCATGAACCATACAGGCAGCAAAATTTTGTTACCAATTTTTATCACAGAGAAAACCAGAAGATTCCCTCATAGTGCGTTTTTTTCCTACAGAAAAATGGCAATTCACTCAACATTGGACAGCAATTTGATGATTGTTTTAATGTCAAGGGTCCCCTTGTAAAGAAAAAGAAAAAAATACATCCAGAGTAATACTCCCTTGTAAGCCACATCACAGAAATAAAACAGGCAAAATAGTTGTGGTATTTCAATTACTGCACCAATCAGTGTGCTTGGTGTTGCTGTTTAGTTTTAAGCACATCTCAAGGGCTCTGCCTCCTTTACTGTTAAGCTGTTACATTAACATAGGGGTTTTTTTACCCCAGCTGCTAACACCAATAAACTCACCCATGTCCAGCTGTTTTCTCTGACTTCTCAAATAAGGCAGGGAAACTTCTCTTAAGAGTAGGTTAACAGATGACAGTGTGTTTATTTAAGCACTTTTTAATGGCTCTGGACATGTTTGTATTTCCCATGACATACATGTGGAAAATGTTCCCCAAAGAACAGTCTGGCACTGCCACTGCACTGTTATACACCATAATTAAGCCCGGTAGGCTGTCCCTAAATCCTCTCCTCTCTGAGGGATTACTTCCCGCACAAAACTTTAAACAGCTCTGCAGACGGAGCGCACCAGTTTCTCCAGGTGATTATCCTGTTTAGGTGAGCAGTGCCTGCCCTCTCCTTGCAGGCACAGATATCAATAACGCCCTGCTGGCTGCCGTGAGCGCGCTGGACAGAGCCGAGGGCCTCCCTGAGCGGAGCGTCTCCATGGTTATTTTGCTGACAGATGGCCAGCCCACTTCTGGTGAGTGAATACTGCCCTCACTTCTCTCTCCACTGCACCTTTTTATCTTTTACACTTATATCCCAGATGTTGAAAGACATAGCCTGCATTTCAAGGGAGCTTTGGAATACTCAAGCTGAGCTACTGCTGGATCTGGAGAGGGTTATCATGAGAGAGCTCTGCCTGGGCTCTAAGGTCTGCCTGCACATGACTGCACATCCTTTAGCTGGGAATTGTTTTGCTAAATACCATTAGTGTCCCATTTTATAAACTTGAGAGAATTGTTTGAGATACTTGAGGCACAGTTGAAATATGAAAGTAAAGTACCTAGAGACAAAACATGCACATTTTGCATATATTGTGTGCAGTCCCATTTGAGAGATATTGGTTTATTGTTTCTTCACCCTCCTTGCCCCAAACTTTAGATATTTTCAAGGTGCTTCTTGTTTTGTGTTCTTTTCCATGTCTTAATTAGTGATCAGCTGTGACAGCACAAACCAGAGGGTTGAGTTAGAAATATTGGGTGAAATAAGTAATAACTCCCAATGCAATGGCACAAACACCCTTTGTCCTGAACAGGGGTTTGCCTAAGTTTTGTGTGGCACCAGCATCTCTCCAAGGCCAGCAATATTAATTCAGCTGTAAGCCCTCTAAAAGATCCGTCTGCCTTTGGATCATGTGAACCATTCTGCTTTGGGGGTGGTTTATTTGTTTGGGTTTTTAAATAAAATTCATCTGATGGTGCTGCCTGCTCAGCACAGCCACAGTGAGTCCAACACTCCCGAGTGCATTGCACAGACAGCAGGCTGTCAGAAATCAGGCTGGGGTGGAGTGCCAGGTGTCACTGCAAACACTGCCTTCCTTGGCAAAGCAGCTGAGAGGGAAAAATCTGAGTTGCTCCCACAATACTGCTACAGGCAGTGCCAGTTCCTGCCTGGAAATGCTGATGGAGAAGCTCTTCATACCTGACCATCAGCAGCTCTTCAAATGGGATGAGATGATGGTGTGAAAACCTCTTCCCTCTGTCACCAAAGGGGCTGGGAGAGAAGCACGGCTGAGCTTATCTTGGAATTGCACCATTAACTGATCTATTCTTCTCTGAAATGACACACATAATTTTTATGGATAGGACTTGTCTTCCCAAAGCTTGAAGTGTATCCTTCCCTCACATTGTTAATTTGTAGGGTGTGTCTCTTCTGTCCTAAAAACCTTCTCTGGTCTCCATAATCCTGTAAAACATTTTGTGCTTGGCCACATCAGTAGGAGTCAGTAAAAGTCATTAAGGGGGAAAATCACGTTTTGGCACTTTGTATGCAGAGTGATGGTTTCATCTCCATTTCAGTTACCAGCATTCTGTCCCATTGCTTTTTAATTATCCTGAATTATTTTAAAAAACTTAAGGCAGAATTTTCCATTAAATTTGCAGTCTTGTTGTATTTGAAAAAACCCAAACCAAAAATGGCATGGTGGGTTCTTTTTTTCATTTACAGGTGAGAGAAATGTGGAAGTGATTCAAAAAAACATTCAGAAAGCAATCAATGGGAAATATGCTCTTTTCTGCCTTGGCTTTGGGTTTGATGTCAGTTATAAATTCCTGGAGAAAATGGCCCTGAGCAATGGGGGAATAGCACGTCGTATATACGAAAATGCTGATGCAGCCTTGCAGCTCCAGGTCAGGAATAAGGAATATGCCAGAAAAACTATCTATCAGCTACATCTCCTGTTTAATCCTAACAGCAGAATCACAGACTTTCTGAGATGAAACTTGGGTTTGAATTTATCTGTTAATTTTGGGGAGGGAGGAAGGCTATTTTGGGGTATCTGAGGGTTTGTACCCTAACAATGACTTAAAGTTGAAGTCCTCAAATCAGCTACTTTCAGACAAACATTGAAACTCACACGTTTCTGTACCTTTGCAAAAAGACAAATCGTCCAGGGGAAGTGATGGTGGAAGAACTTCTTTTCTTGGGTTTGATTTCAAATCACTTGAAGTACCACCATTGGAAGCTGTTTATTATGGTTTCCCTAAAAATCAGTAGGTGGTTTGAGGCAGCTACAGGCAAACTGTGCAGTTCCACCAGTCTGGGTCTTCCCTGTCCATCTGGAGACAGCTTATAACTTTTGGGGCATTATCTTTTGCTTTGGGAAGCCACTTCTCCTTGTTTTGGATGGATGTGTAAAGACTGGATTTGCTTAATGCCAGCCCCAGCCCAAAAAGAGAAAGATTAATCTTGTCAAGTTTTAAAAATCAGATGCGAAAAGTGGCTAAAGCAAAACACCAAACTGGGATGGGATAGAGATAATAGAGATGCTTCCTGGATGCTTGAATTTCCATGGGAAATACAGTTTATATTGCATGACCAGCCTGGCTGGAGAAGGTGTGCTAAACCTTGGGGAGAAACATTAATTTTTTTCCTAAGTTTGCAGTAGTCTTGCAGTACTGAAGAAAAAGTATATTAAGGGGATTTTAGACATTCAACATACTGCTTTGCATAATTTTGCTGTCAATTGTGTGTTCTCTCTCTGCTTCTCTTCAGGGTTTTTATCAGGAGGTGGCTACCCCAATATTAATGAAAATTGAAATGCAGTATCCAGAAAATGCCATTGAGGGATTAACCAAGAACAATTTCAAGCTGTTTTTTGAAGGATCTGAAATTGTAGTGTCTGGAAAAATTAGCAATGAGCTGGATCTTTTGCCAGTAGAAATTAAAGCTCAGTCAGTAAGTGTTTAGTTTACTAATGGTGAAAAACATCTCTCCCTTCTGTCTTTTGTGGTGTAATAGGAGACTTCCAGGAGTGGTTTGTGTGCAGTACATGTTCTTTACATTTGGGCATTCAGCTGTTTTCCCATTTTAGGTGTCATGTGAGAATTCAAACAATTTCGCCTTTCTGAATTTGCTACAAAAGAAAAACCTTGAAGAATATCCACAAATAAGCAAACAACAAATTTAATGCTTCCAAAACTGTAATATTGTGGCCTTTCAATCATATTTAGGTTTGTATGGTTAAAAGGAAATCTTGATTATTCATCTCAAAGATGTTGAAATAGAACAATTTTCTATTTTCTAAAACCTCCTTTTTTCAATATTGTTTCAAGTCCAGAAATACATATCCAGAATATATGCTGCTTTGGTAGTTTGGGGTTGCATTTTCCAACAGGAAAGGACAAAACTGAAGGAAGAAAATGGCCCTTTGGTACAGAAGGATGTTCTTTTAAGTCTAATAACGTGACTATAAGCAAAGTCTAGAACTGTTCTTTTGATGGTCAGTTTTCTCCCACTTCAGCACACTAGTGACTTGACTCTTAAAGAAGAAGCAAATGTAAAAGAGAAGGAGCAAGTATTTCAAAATCAAAAATACATCTTTGGAAATTTCATAGAGAGACTGTGGGCTTACTTAACCATTCAACAGCTTCTGGAAAAATCGTAAGCTACTTTAATGTTTCGTACAAAATCTTTCCAACTTCTTAGAACACAAATTCCTTATTCACATATGATCAGAAAACACAACACTCCAGATAGTATCAAAAACATGGGAGAATACTACAAAACTGTATGATGAACATGAGGTGTCTTTCAGTTTATGATACCTTTGTATCATTAAATGTGTGTGTGTATATATATATATGCACACATATGAAAACATAATGTAAAATATTCTTCATGACATTACTGTGAAATAAATTGTAATTGTATGGATTGTGTTGAGCTGTTACACATCTAAAATTATTGTCTGTAGATAAGGAAATGGCAATAGCTAGTGAAAAGAACAATATGTATGTCCATAAGATGTTTCATAAACCATACATCTACAATTTTTATGTATTTGAACTATACATAAGCTCCAGAGTTACAAAGAATTAAGCACACCCATAATTTCAAGCATGTGAACAGCTGAGGTATCCCAACAAGACTGCTGACCCTCCAGTAACAAAAAATACCTGTTAAGACACAGCTCATATGTAAAGAAATCTGAAGACAATTTGTTCATAGTCTCTACATGTTATTTCTTCATCATTAACCCAGATTTCAGTATTTCAGCCCAAGAAGAGGACCAGAAGACCCTGGAGGCACAAGCCCTGGAGCTGTCTCTGCAGTACAGCTTTGTTACACCCCTCACTTCCATGGTGGTCACCAAACCCTCTGACCAGCAGCAGGCAGAGCTGGCAAACAAACCCACTGAAGCTGGTAAATGGGCACTGAACCACACTGCTGTTCTTCATCTGTTGCTGACCCCCACTCAGGTTCATTTGACAGTGATGTGACACAGTAATGGGGCACATTGGAGGCAGGAGTTCAGGGATTAGATTCCTTTCAAAATAAAACAGGATTTTTTTGGAAATGTGAAATGGTGAAACAGATGCTACTGTTAAAATGGAAAATAATGTGTTTAAATATTAACCAAAGGTAATTTAATAGTTGGTACTATTACATTCCTGCCACTGCAAAGGGGTTACACACATTTCTCTGTAGTATTAAAGTGGAGAACTGAACTGGGGTTTGGGAGTATGGCCTTGCTAGGAGTCTTGCAGGTGCTCTCTCCCCATCCTTTAACACAAAAAAGCTCATCATCTGAAACCCAACCTGCCCTTGTCCACTTTGCTGTTTTGTACATGGGTGAAGTAACTTCGTGTTGACCCTATGACACTAATCCGTCCTGGTGCCTTGTGTCAGATAATGAGAAGCCCAGCATCCTTCCAGTAGGAGGTAAATGTTTTCTTCTTTTCCAGCAGCATATTTCCATAATAGTCTCTAATGAAATAACAAACAAATGATTGTTCTATAGAGGGAAATATCTGAGATTTGGAAACGTGTGAACAAAACATAAGCAATGACTGGCACAGTCTGTGCAGGGTTTGTGTGAATGACATAGTCAAAGGGAGAAAATCTTCCATTCAGGGAGTCTCAAAGGTCAAAATGGTTGGTCTCGAGGAAAAGTAATTCTTCAAGTGAATGGTATTAATGATGCTTTCTGCTTCTTCCTGCCATGTGTGAAGCATCTCAAAAAAACCAGCCCAAGATTTCCAAGATATTTTGGAATACCTTCTGAGGATGATTTAGGGTTTTTTTCCCTCTCTTTCAGGAAATAGTATTTATTTGAATATTAGTTTTATAGGTGGAGAGCCTGGGTTTTGCTCCAGTTCTGTCACAGAAATGTGTTGAGGGAATCACAGTGCTGCCCTGTTCTCTGGAGGTTGCCTCTTTCCAGGTGGCACTGGGGAGTTTAACAGCAGAGCCCTCCCTGACCAGAAGCACAGCACAGTGACTGTCCTGCCCTGCTCGGGGACACACAGGGCTTCGTGCTGCTCTTCCCTCAAAGCTCTCTTTGGCTGCAAGAATAGAAGAGTTTGGGGCACCTCTGCAGCTGCTGTTGGTGTGATGGTCAGGCAGGCACAGCTGCTCAAGGGAAGACAGATGCAGGTGGAGAATCAGAGATTTGATTTTTGAAAGACTCCCATAAGGTATTTGATTCAATCATGAATAAAATACAGATACTTTCTTTTTTTTCTCCAGATGTTCATAGACTGAGGACTGGGTCAGCTCCTGGTAAGTAGTCCCTCCTCTGTTTTCATTCAGAATAATTCTGTAAAGTTCATTTCATATGCAGGATCATAGTTACATTACTTGAAGAAATACATTTTGATTGGGGATGCCCACTTGGTGTACAATTTAGTTTTTATTACGTGTATTTCAGTCCACAGGTATTTTATAATGAACTATAAACTTCTGAAAACAATCTTGATCTCTTTTCAGAAATAAAAAAACTACTATACCTCCTGAAAATAAATGTGAAAGATCTGGAAAGGTATATATTAATAAGCTGAAGGAAATGGGTGTTACTAGTCCAAGGGTATCCAAAAATACCACTGGGCAACAAGCAGGAGGGATTCCCTGTTTCAAAGGGTGAGGAGATAGATGCAGGGCATGACCCCAAACCCACAAAACATTGGAAAAATCTTTTATTTCAGGTCGATGGGGTGTTGAGTTCCAATCTGGCAGCAATAAGAAGGTGTTTCCAACAGGTAATTGCTCACAGTGGTGTGAGAGAGGAGCTGGGGTGGGTGTGCTGGGCTCAGCACTGCACAGTGACCCCGAAAGCACAGCTCTAAACCCTCCCACAGCTCCAGAGGAGCAGGTCCCCACGGCACAGTCCATCCTAAATGAAACAGGCAGTGGACACTGTGCTTTTTTCCCCCACTGGGACATTTTGTTTTAAGCAAAGGTCTCTGTAGAAAGTAGTGCAGAGCTCTGCTAAGAAGGCTTCTGTCACAGAATTTGTCCTGGTTAAGCTGACTTAAAGAAAAGTGTTTCATTAAACACTTCTTACTAATTTCAAGTATTTCAGTTTCCAGGCTAAGAGACACAATAAGACTACAACCTCTTGGTAAGTGATACATACCCTAGTCCCATTTCAATTATTAATGTAACTGCAATGTACACTTTTTCATACAGCAATGGTTTTTTGGACTGCATTAACTCTATAAAAACTTCACCTCTTCTTGCAAACCTTGGCTGGTTATTTCCACTTAAGTAGGAAATATCCTCATATCCCATGAGAAAGCTTCTCAAGCTCGAGGGTATAACCACCAAGAGAAATGCAATATAACAGCTCTTCAGACTCAGCTTTTTTAAGGGCTCGTTGTCCTTAGTAAAATCTAAGTTTAAAAATCTGTTAGTATCATTGCTGTGTCTGGGTATTCTATAAAAGCTATAACTAATATTTTAGTTATACATTTATGGTAAAATTTTGCTGTGTCCATCCAAAGGGCACAGGTTAGATTTTTCTGTTGTATGCTGATATTGTTCTTTTATCTTTTCAGTCAATGAATCCCCACAACGCCTTTTGCAATTACCCAAACAAAGTGAAAAGATCTGTTTAAATATTGATAGAAAAGCACAACCCTCTGTACACCTGCTGTCAGATCCAGAGCAAGGTGAGTGAGCCATGTTACCCCCAATACCAAGGACAAGGAGAGTCACTTGGTCTGTGAGGGCATTGGTGTCTTTGGGAATAAGCTTTTCTCATGAGAGGCCATATCATACCCACTGCCCTGCACTGACCAGAGGGGCTGTGGTTAATTTCACCTTTCTATTAAGCAATTTTAGGCAATATTAATGGTGCAATAGCTGAGGGCACTCCTCATGGATCTGGTTGTGGGTCACCTTGTCCTCCTCCTGCTGTCACATCCATGATTTTAGTGCTTTCCACTGCCCAGTCCTTGGGTGTTTTGGTGGATACAGAAACCTTCAACCTCACAGTCCCTCTGTGCCAACAGAAAGATGCTCTGGATGCACAGCAGTTTTTCTATGGTCCTGTACTCAGATCAGGCATGGCCCCAGACACCAGTCATCTGCTCTGATCATGGAGCAGAGACACCTCTATGCAGGAGGAGGCAACACGGGGTTACAAGGCTCTGCTGACCTCACCAGCCTTGGGCCATGAAATCCATGGGTACTGTGCCTCACAAAACCAGATTTGAGACCCTGAAGTAATTTCAGCAACAAAACTGCAGCAGTTTTATTAAGATCACTCATACCTTAAAAGCACAGTCACCTGAAAAAACTGTGTCAATGGTATTAAAGGACTCACTGTGATGGGGAAACTTGGAGATGGAGTAAATCACTTTGTGCAGTTGGAAATTAACTATGAGAATCCCCCTGTGCAAATCCACGTCTCCACTCACGAGATCGTTGTAAGCCACAACAGCAAGAGCACCCAGCTGCCATGGACAGAGTCAGCCACCTCCACCATCCAGGGGTAAGAAACATCACCCTGTCCTTTCCTAAGCTTGAAAATGTGTCAGGCCTCCACTTTCCCATTTATCTGAAGGAGATGTTTCCAAATGTCCTTATGCAGTGAGTATTTCAGTGTGAGTGACAGCAGAATACACTCAACTCCCCCATTTCAAATATGGAGAACAAAATAAGTGTGATTTTAATTCTCCATGCCTGTGTAAAGAGAATCAAAACAACTGCACCACCAGCTTTTCCTCTGATGCCTTTGGTATCAGAAGCAGAACGTGGATGTATCTTCCAAAGGAAAGGATCCACAGTGATGAGTAGCAGCCCTGGTGAGACCACCAGGCACTTTGTGTTCCTCCAGCAGCAGGGCGAGTACTGCAAAGTGATGGCTTTGACATTTACTGTCCCTTTTATACAACAGTTGGCTCCACACAGGCTGGAGTTTTCTTCCTCCTCAATTTCAGCAATAACTCCCATCTGGGTGGCTGACATATTTTATGGGAAGGCATAAAGTGTTGGAATAGCTGTCCGTAATTAAATGTCCACTGTTGGAGAAGGGGCACTTTAAAAGTATGCTTTATTTGTTGGACTAATTAGAGCAGGATCCTTCACTGCCACAAGGAAGAGCTGAGTGTAACTGATCCTACCCACTTTTTTATATTGCTGGAATAACCCCCCCAGGATTCACTGTTGGCCTGGGGCAGACAGGACACACATTGCTCCCTCCCTTACAAACGGTTCTAGACAATAACTAGTCCTACAACAACTGCTTTCAATTATTTTTGTAGTCCAAACATAGCCAAGAACATGCTGGATTTATGCCTTTGTATGATTTGTCTGCCAAGCAAAATGATCCTCCTGCTTCAAACCAGCACCTGAGCCCTTGCACCCACAGTGCTGTGAACACCAGCACTTGGGGGGTTCCTAAATGACGGTGACATTTGTGTTTCTGCAAGCCCACAGTAACACTAATGCGTGAGAAGAAAGGCAGAGTCTGAAAAAAACTGTGAAATACAAGGAAAAAGTATTTTACTTGTTCATAAAACTGATGGAATTATTTTATCTAGTCTACCTTTTTCTCATTAAAATGGTGAGAAAATATTCTTTTTTTCCCCACTCCAAGCATTTCTTGTCATTATGGATAATAGGTTGTAGTCATCAGCAAAAAGTTCTTCTGTGTTGGTGTATTTGCAAGACTTGTTGTACAGCACAGAGAAAAGATATGCTACTCAATATTTTCTGGCTTAAAAATAACCACCAACAGATAATGAAAAATACAATTGCAAAGAGACAAAAGGCAAAAATTAAATTATTTTGATTAAATGTCAGTTAGTTAAATATATATACTTACTTCATATTCTTCTTGGAAATAATGTCATAATTTACTTCCCAGGCTTAGAGTCTCAGTTGAAAAGGAAAGGAGCGTTACAGCATCACTGCCTGATACAGTCACAGTGAAAATTTCCCTGGTCAAGTTTCCAGCTGGTTTCCTTGGGCTGCATTTCTCGGACACTGACCATTTCTCTGACAAAGTCAGTGGGGTTCTGGGTATGTATCAGTATGGATGTATGCAGCAAAGAAGGATGGTCTTGTAGCTAAGTTCCTGAAATGAGAATATAGTGGAGGGGTTGTTTCAGGGAGTTCTAGAAAAACTTTGCAACTAATCTACTTTTCTTCAGAGATCTAACTTTTACTGCCCAGCAATCCAGACCCTGCTCTGCAAAAGAGGGGAGGTCTTATCCTGGAAACATAGCATTGCTTTTCCACCCACCAGTGGCACAATCCTGAATAGTCCATTATAGGTTTAAGAGTTGTTAAAATAAGACTAAAATAATAGTTGGGCTTAACCTCAACAGTGCTGTGCAATGACATGATCTCTGCAGCAAATTCAGTTGATGCCAAATAATGGACTATAAGTAACAGTTGTAAACAAAAAGTTAGAAAATGAAAGCCAGCTGGTCCTGAATGTCTCAGCTCCAAAAATCCTGATGGGACTAAAGCTGAAGTTGCTTCAGAAACTTTGCAAATGGAGAGTCTGCATATTCTAAAACCACAACAAGAAATAATTGTGAAAACCCATCAGAGCAAGGCCAAACCTCCCTGTGGAGAGTGTCAAGAATCAGAGGAGATTACAGCTGAAACACAGGAATTTTCTTAATTACTAAGGGATCTTCCAAATGTGGTCTTCATTTGTTTGTTTTCTGAAAGGAAGAGCTGCTTTCCTGGCATTAGAGCTGCCATTTGGGTTAAAAGACCAGCAATACTCAGCTGTTTTGTCTTTTTCAATAATTTGTATCTCTGTTGCTTAGGTCAAATTTATTCAAAAGCACAATTTCAGGATAACTCCAACATCAATCAGAGAGTGGATGAAAGACTCCCAAGGTTGTCTGGATCTGAGCACAAATTTTCCAGGTAACAGATATGGGGGCATGTGTGTGATTTTAGATGTATTTTATCAGCAAATACAGGAGATCAAAAGAAAAGAAACTGAGCGAATGTTTGTTTAGAACACACCATAACTTGCAACTGAAGTTTTCCTTAACGGCCTGAATTTGTTGCTTTTTAAGTGATGCTACAGGGCTCGAGGCTCCTATTTCATTGGGGGAAATAATCATCCTCTGGGGGTATGGCTTGTACTAAAAAAATGCTAAAGTGAGGCTCTGCTGCCTCCTTTACCTGGGTTGGGAGATGTTTCCTCAGTTGGATTCACCACGAGAAAAACTTTTTACACTTCAATTACTTTTAGCAAGTGTCTGTGATGGAGCAGAAATGCTGAGTGTGCAGGGTCTGCTCCTGTGTCCCCCTGCCCACTGCCCCAGCTCTGGGAGTGCTGAGTGCAGCTCTGACCCCTGGTGCCATCTGCACACAGCAGAGCGATTCTGGGCCTGCCCTTTGACAGTGTTACCACAATTGTCCTTGTTTTGGTTTTGTTTCAGGTTGCACAAGAAGGATTACAGGCTTGAGTCAGCTGGTGATCCCATTTCCTGCTGGTCCATAGATCTAACTCCCTAGAAAAAAACTTCTGGGAAAGAAAACTATGCTAGTGAAGCTCTTCCAAGTATTTTTGATACTTTCCTTGAGAAAACCACACAGTTAAATCCTTATTGCCACTATATATGAATGTTACAAATATTTTACTTTGAAATAATTACATTTTCAAGATAAGACTATGCTTGCTTGTTTGCTATTTGAAAATGGTTTCTAATCCATTGTTGTTGAAGATTTATGTGAATGAACTAAATAAAATCAACATTGTCAGCTCACATTTTGATATGGACACATGGACTTAGGTTTCCAAATAAAAAAGTAGTGGCATCATCCAGGCCAACAAATGTGTCATACAAGTGACAATGGATTTCTAAAATATTCACACTCTGTGACAGTGTTCTTGAACCACGTTTTGTGAAAAGAGTATGAAGTTTAAGGCAGTACCATGTTATCATGTCTTTCGTTTTTTATTTTATTGCTGTATTAGGGTTGCAAAACAGACCCCTGACTGGGTGCAAAAGGCAGCATTTCAGCCCCAGAAGTCAGCAGCCTTTTTTGGCACCATTTCATACAACACTTTGCAAACACTGGAAAATGTTTTACAAATAATGAACAACTCAAGCACAGCTTGCCATGCACGGAGGTAACATGGCAGAGTAAACACACACAGAAGTCTCTGCCCGTGGAATCCAAGCTGTAGTTTCAATCTTCAGCTTTTTTCATAACTTTTAATTCCAACATTATTTTCTGTTTTAGAATTTCAGTTCTTATGTATCTTTGAACCCATAAACATGCCAGCACTGCAGACACTCTAACAGAAGTTAACTTTCTATCATGCCAATAATATGTGACTGGAAAAACCTTATTATTTTAGAGTAATGTACTGAAAGAGAAGCAATTTCTTTCCAAAGTCAATAAGCTAAAACAAACTATGTAATTAGAAGCCTGTTTTTATAAAAGAACTATGCAGACATGATGCCAAGATACTTTTGTGTGAATTGCTTGTTTCAAAACGTAAATTTGCAGGTGCCAATTTTGCTGGACAAGTTACATGACAAATAATGTGGAATTTGGAAACACCAGATTGCTCACTTATATCAAAAAACAGGCTTACTAATCTGAAAGGCAAGCGTTTATTTCCATTATAAATGAACTTGGGAGTTGAAGCACATCCTGGGTTCTATCAGTGGACTCACTGCAAATTAAAAATTCCCTGCTTTCCCTTATTGGGTGTCTACATGTGCCCTCCTGCCCTGCCTGCCAAGTGCAGACAGCACTGCTGGGGAGCGGTGGGTCGTGGCTGGGGCAGCTTTGAGCTGGGCCCCTCTGTTTTAAGCGAGGCTCAAGCGTGTGCCGGCCGTTCCTGAGAGCTGCACCAACCCTGCAGTGCCGGGCTCCCAGCAGCCTCCTGCCCTCCTGCCCTGTCCAGGCAGTTCCCTCTCGCTGCAAAGGAGCACATCCTGCTAACCTGGACAGCTGGGAACAAAAACAGCTGCCAGCCTTCCTCACAGAAACTTTTTGCATAGTTGGAGTTTTTTTCCCGCTCTTTCTTCCTGCCATCTGCCCTGGATCCGATTTTTCCGGCTGCGCGAGGAGCTGTGCCCGGAGCTGCTCAGGGATTGCGCCCCCGGCTGATGGAGCCTCCCGTGTCTCCGAGAGGCGCTCGCCGCCTGTTCCCGCTGGGATTCTGTGCTTCCCGCAGCAGCCCCATGTCGCTGGTGTGCCTGACTACAGCAGCTCCCAGATTCCTGTAGTCCTGCTTCCCCTCTGCACGGGTGTTTTCCGTTCCATAAGTGTGTGCCATTCCACACTTCTTCACTTGAATTGCGTTAAGTATGTGCCATTCCACACTTCTTCACTTGAATTGCGTCATAACATGTTGTTTAGTCACCCTTCTCCTGCCCTTTCCAAGCCTCAAAGTGGGTTCTGATGGGCTTCTGATTTCATACGCTCCCTCCCCTTGCTCGAGAAGCTGAAGGCGGACACAATAGTGAGTATTTTGCATTCTGTAATTTCTAACGCAGAATAGTCTGTATCAGTGTATATATAACAGATACCTACCTTGAGATGTGTATGTATCTCTCACACTTCTCCTTCAACCAGCATTGTACCAGTTGGCAGCAGGAGTAAATGTTTCATTTAATTGTACAGAACCATGTAAGCTTGACCTGACTAATTCCAATGTTCTGGTCTTCTCTTCTTTCTGTTCTTGTCGCTGCCTTCTCCATTTTCTGGTAACTTATAACCTTCTGGAGAAACTATTGTTTTCTTTCATAATTTTTGTCTGAATTTAGCAGGCAGAGATATGTAGCCACTGTGATACCCTCTCCTGTTCCCAGTTTTTGTCCCTCTAAGAAACTTCTGCTTTCAGTAAAGATTTTGCTCCTGGAAAAGGCCTGTATGTCCCATAAATTTAACAGTAAGTATATTTCTCATCTATTTTTTTCCTCTTTGATTCTTCTCTTGCATTTTTGTTCACCTCTACCTTTGTTCTTTCAGTTTAACTCATCACATCTTATGTCATCTCTGTTTTTCTCATTACACTTCCCTTTCGTCACATGTGTCTGGATTCCAGTTCTCCACAAACTGACTTTCTCCTTGTCAGATAATGAGTAGGGGAATTTTCTGCTTTGTCATGTGAGACCACAGTTACCTTGTTGTGACTTATTTGATTAAAAAAAAATCTTCAAGTAATTAAGAAATTTGCTCTTTTTTTTCTTTAGAAGTAATAGCTTACAATTTCTTGCAGTACAAAATAAATAAATAAGACACGTCTTGCCCTGAATATGTTCATAAATTCTGTTATGGGAACAGAGGGAGGGATCTTCCACTAAAAAGATGCAGCCCAAAAGAGCTATTATTACTTAAATGTGAGTGCTGCTGGTAACTGTGGTATTCATTAATTTATAAAGATTTGGGCATTCAAAGTTTGGTTCAAATTAAAATACTAAAACACAGGAGTCCTGGATGCTGAGAGTCACCTCGTGTGCTGGCACCAGCCCTCAGCACTGCACACTCAAGGGGTCAGGTGGTTCTGAGTACCATGGAACTGTCCCAAAATGTGGGCTGGGCTGTCAGCTCTCCTCTTGTGCTCAAATGCAAAGTGCACCTGGCACCCTGGGCTTTGTGAAACCGGAACGAGAACATCCATAGCTGTTGGAATAACAGAACCAGGCACTGAGTACTGATGCTTTTATTTTAAATCACTCTTGACAATCTGTTATTGATTTAGACTTGGATAGAAGGTTTCTGTTATGTTTTACAAAGTAACATTTGAAGTCAGAATTTTGAACCTAGTGAAGAGGACCTTTCAGAGGAAGAGGGATGTCTGTGCACTCAGGCAGAACAGCTGTCTTGCACTTCAGACTTGATCAAATACACAGATCAGATGTGTATGGTCAGAACTGTATGAGAACCCACCATGCCTTGTCCTTGCTAAACATGGTATGCTTATATATTTTTAATAGTTCTTACACATTGAAAAATACTGTTCTTTCAGGCAAATATTCTGTCAGCCCATGAGTTTGGAGGAAGTTGTAGTCACTTCAAACAGACTGGAAACGATATAGTCTGTGTGAACACCATCTATCAGCCCAGCTCCATTGTCATGGACAAACCAGCAAGGAATATCAACACCATGCTTAGGATCCCTTCTGTAATCCTTCTGCCAGCCCCTGAAAGGGAAAACAAGGCCACGGGAGTACCAAGGTAGGAACTGCACCTGAACAAGGCAATCTTGCCTAAGTCTTTGCTAAGGACTTAATTATGTTGTACCTTGTTACTATCAGTTCATTGTTTTTAACAATCATTGTGGCATCTGGTTTCTTGGGATCAGACCCAGGATGAATTTCAAGTATGGTGAAGTCAATGGGATGGAAAAACTGTCCTAAAATTAGAAACCAAAATTAAAATTGCGGGCATGTTGCACACATTAAACCAGAAACAAACCAAACAGAAATCCCAGAATTTCTACATCCCCATGCTGGTTTCCATGTCCCTTCAGGGTTTTGAATGGATAAGCAAATACCAAGTTTCACGTAAGGTTGAGCATATACCTATTGTATTATTTTCCTTTTATAACCCAGAATTGTATCCATATCATCAGAAGTTCCAACTTCTGAGTGCACAGTACAAATATCCTTTTCTATATATCCTTCAAGGTATCCTCACTTGGCATCTTGTCTATTCAGTTATATTTATTATACGAATCATATGGATATTTTCTGCCCTCACAAGAATTTTTAAGTGAAAATTGAAAGGCAAATGTCTACTCTCTGTGGTTTTTTCCAGCAGAGAATGCCCACCAGCAAACCCACTGCACTGGCAGAAAATGGGGTCAAAGTTTTGATTCCTGAATCACCAACTTCATTTTCTGCTAGAACAAAGAATGTTGGCTAACATGAGGAAAATCTTGGATGATATAAGGCATTCTGTGGGTTTAATATATGTTAATAAATCAAGATATACCTTAGCAACTTTAGCAACTTTTCTTACAAAGGATATTAAGGTGTGGCAAATTTTGATTGAACCTGTGCTTAGGCAGAAGGTGCTAAGATGAAAGGAGAGATTAAACCATTCAAGAGACTGGAGGAATAGTGTAGTAAGAATAAAAAGTCTGTAAGTGGGATTTAGCAAGATAAAGAGGTTTAAAGATGCCAGTGAGGACAATGGATGCCAGTGATTTCAGCAGCAGCAGAGGGATTTGTGAAGAGGTCATTCATAAAGTCTGAGTCCAAAATATTTTGTCACAAATCTTAATAGCATCAGTCAATGTCATCTCAGTTTCCTCTATTCTCAGTTCAGAAAGGTTAAGTACAAGTTTGTGTCTACAAATTGTGCAGCCTCATAAGGAAAGAAACATTAAATGAAGTCATACCTAGTAATCCATGGGTCTGTTCAGACAGCTTATCACCTTCCAATGTATACAGTCCTAGGAAATCTTGGTGGAGGGGATGTTTCTTCCATACTTGGTGCAAAACAACAACAAACGAGGGACCATTGCTCATTGAGAGCACCAGATTTTTTTTTCTGTTAATTATTAAAGTTAAACTGAGGAAAAAAAAAAATAAAAGCACGAGTTAGGACATTGTGCTTCCCAGAGTTCACAACAAAGAGAAGAAATGTGAGAAGAATAAATCTGTCCAAGAAATAAACATGCCTTTATAAACTGCTTGATATTTTTCAAAAGAGAGGGTTTGCTGCCTAGTTTGGTCCATGGGAGTCTCTGTGTGTTCACAGTCACAGAATCATATTAAATGACACTGGAAAAGGCTACCTGGGCTTTAAACTTTCCAGTAAGATGCTTCTCCTAAAACTTGTCCTTCAACAGTTCAAATAATCACAGGTAGGTTAGTGATAAGTAGACACAGCACCCCATGCTCAGTAATACAAATTCTATGGATAAAACCATCACTTCCTTGGCTGGATGCTACAACACTTTTTCCTTTTGTTTTTCAGAGAAGTCAACTCCCAGGCTGCCCAGGTTAGTGCTGGGATAAAGAAGTGTTACAGATATCATCCATGTCTATCATAACAAAAAAATGCATGCTGTGAGAGTGCCAGGCCTTGAGAAGGCAGGAATTTTATTTTACACAATGAAATGTAAAAGAGGAGAAGGAGATGTTGCCTGTGCCTTTTCTAAACTTCCTGTTGCATAGCAATAAACGATTCTGTAATAGAGAGATTCCATGGAAAATATACCTGCTGACAGGGCAAAATGTACCTATTTCATAAATGTCACAATTTCCATTTCTTACAGTGGAGATTGTTTATGGCACATTATTATGCCTTTGGAAGATTACATACTATGTCTAAAATTAACCTTTAAGTATTTGCAAGACACTGCTGCATTAAGCACAATACTAAATCTAGTTTTACCTTAGTCACAGTAATAGAAAATCAGGGAAAAATTTTCACTTACTTATTCCAAGCAGAGGAGTTTGTGAATAATTCAGCAGTTACACAACAAAGTAGGAAACAGAATCCAGAAGGGCCTGAATCAATTTCTTTTGTAGATTCAGACAACAAATCTTAGAAGTATATTATTGGTCCACATTTAAAGAAGTGTAGCAAGTAATCCAGGAGCCTGATGTCCTTCCTTTAAGCCTTACCCTGCTTGTTGCATGTTGACTGAGTCAAGCCACGTGAAACCTGTTTTTTCATTGCCATTCTGAATTGTGATCTTCTCAGGAGTTACTGTCAGTTTTAAATCCAGGTGCTTATTTGCAATGCCAAGTTTTCCAAAATATGAGTTTTGGATCTTTGCATCATTATTTGCTCTCTTATCACCAATGAGTTCTCCATTGACTGTGATGCCTAATACAGAAAGGAAACAAGTATTGGTTTATAGATTGGATCCAACAACTGATGTCAAGGAGTGTCTTTAAAATTTAACAACAACAAAGGAATTAATCACAACTTAAAAAATATATCAGAATTAATTGTGCACACTTGTGCCAAAGTAAAATAAAGCTCTGGGGGCTGTTCTATGAACTTCCACAAAGCCAACAATCATTTTCTTGAGACAAATTCAATATTTTCTAGAGCACAAAGAGCTCATGATGGGCACAGATAGACTGTCTGACTTCAGTCTCTCTTTACCAGATATTCCATGAACTGGCAACATAAGTATTATTTTATTGCTTGTGTTACAACACACTGAGACAAATTACTACTCTCAATACTCACAGTGGTTTTCAAACAGAGTTTAAAAGTTCATATTACTCCAAGAACTGAATATGGTACCCTGTCATAGCTACAGGACCTCCTACTAACTTTGCTGAGAAAAAAAGCTTATGAATTATAAAGAGGGAAATAGTCTTTAAACACAGGACATTTTGTTAGAAATAGCCTGATTTACTGTATTAAAAAACCAAAAACAGAACAAAAAAACTCACCTGTAACTGGATCATTTACTAAATTTAAGACAGTGCCCGGGTTTTCATTGATATTGAAACAAATGGCATCTTTTTTTTGTGGCACCGATATAATGAAGTGTGGATCCCCATCAACTGTAAAGGCAAATCACTGGTGTTTGTGTAGTGATACACAGGGTCAGAGCTCCACGTCAGCATTTGATAACTTGGAACTGGTCCCTTCACAAGCTGTGTGCCCAGTTTAGTCCAGCCCATCCTCCAAAGGGGTGGTGAGATCCTAAGGAAGCTGCTACCCTCTCCTCAGTACATCCTTTCCCCCTCATTTTTCCCAGGTACATGACACACAACCCAAGCCTCTTGACCACTGCAAAATTTGGCACCTGGATTGTAATTTAGGATGGCCACCTCTTACTGCTCATCCCTGAGGGCCATGACAGTATTACTGAGAGCAGGATGTCACCTGAATAGAGAACAGGCACTTACCAACACAAAGCTACTTGATGGGAAGGAGGACTGAGAAAATGACTACACGTAATTTCAAGTATTTGATCTTTAAAAGACACTGAGAGACGTTTAAAGTAAATTCAAATACCAGCCCGTTGAAAATGAAAAATGGCTGCTTTTATGGAAGAAAATTATTGAAAAGACTCACAAGAGTTGTGTAATTTAGCCTAAAATACTCTTTTCTGTTCTTCTAAACAGACACTACTCAAACTACTCACCACTGGTGTACCATGTAGGTTGTCCTTGATAAAGTGGTGAAGCTGCAGAAGGAAAAAAGGTTGTTACAAAATCTCATATCAAAATGGAAATTGTGCACAGTCTGCATGGTACATGTAAGGTGTCAGGAAGTTAATATGTTTGGTAAATTGCTAATTCCATCCTGGTTTTTAAAGTCTGTAGTCCATGGAATGACAGTTTGTGCCACTTTTAAATCAAATAAAGCTTCAGGATAGAGACAGATGTCACCTGTTGTCTAAATTGCTTTGAGGATCTCCACATAGCCCAAGCAATCTATCTGTAGAACACAAATATTTCAGACTTTGGGATTAAACTATCAGCAAATAAATGTAACTTCATCCATTGAAAACTTCTGACATTTTGACATTTGCTTTTTTCCAGAGTGAATTTAAGTCTTTTCAATGAAGACTTGAGAAAATTTGACAGAGACTGAAAGAGAAAGAGAGAGACTGGGACTAATCTCCAGAGCAAAATGGTAAATCTAACTCTCCCATCTCCATGATTTTCCAGCCAGTCATTTGGTGGGTTAATTGCTCTCTGTCTCTCTCTCTCTTGAATAAAACTGTTGCTTTTCATACAAGTAACTGAAGATACCAATTTAACCAGAAATGTTGACATCATAGTCCCTTGCTTTATATAATTTCAAAGGAGATGCAAATTGAAGTCCATCCTCTGTTCTTGGGAAACAACTTTCAGGTGGCTTTATGAACTGGCATTTACTCCTTAAAAACTGTTTAGCTGAAATTTTCACCTTATATTGTACAACCCTTGTGTTTTCAGTGAGCAGAATTTGGTAGAATTTATTAAAGTACAGTTGTAAAGCCATACTAACTCCATAGTCATTTCAGTTGACAGACCCTGCTCCATTTAGAAACTGAAATTAAATTACTTACCCAGCATGGGAGCTATGGAAGCCTCTGCTGTGAATGAAACAAAATGTTATTTTAGAGGATACAAAGAAAACAAAACAATCTTTCCCACTTCCTTTCACCAAAACCAAATCAAAAATCTTGTAATTATGTACAAATTTCTAAATTATTACAAAGTAAAAACTTAGTCAAAAGAGTTTGATACTGTTACAAAGCAAGTAGAGAAAGGCCTGAAAGTAAACCCTACTTTTCAGCAAAAATGTTGCTTCTCCCAGGGCAGGGGGTTTGCTCTACCTGGGACTGGAACAACTTGGTCTTCCCTGACTCCTCTGTGCCACCTTGTTCTGTGCCAGCTGTACTTCTGGGGAGTCAGTAAGATTTGCCCACCTGCTTCCACATTTTTCTGGTCTTCTGCCCTTTTTATGTCTAAAACCATGTCAGGGTGTCTGAAGACAAGGCTTGGTGCTGAAGAAGTGCCAATCATGGCATGGATGAAGACACCTCTCTATGAGGTTGCCTCACACAGGTACCTGGGAGTCCCCAGTGTCAGCTCTGCAGAGCAACTCACTTGTACTGGGCCTGAATTTGGTGGGATGATGCAATCATCAGAGACAGGAGGAACTGCACTGAAAACACTACAAACTTATCCATCTGAAAATTTAAATCTATTTGTAACATTATCTTGATTTATTCACTAAGAATTTTATGAAAATATTGCATCCTAGATGAAATAATTAATGTGGGAAATCCATCTCTAACAGTTAAAAATATTGCATTTATAAGAAATGTACATACCATCACCTGTTACCATGGGCAGGTAAGAATTAAAAGGAAGAAAAAGAGGAATTTATAGTTTCAGTTGTGTAATTGAACAGGAGGGATTCTGACTTTGTTAAAATATATTCTAAGAAAAAAAGAAATTCAAAAGTGTTTGAAAACTCAACCAGCGATTTTCAGTATTTTGCCGTTCCATTTGTTCCCAATGATACAACTCAATATTTCTAGATCAAACAGAAACACAGTGAAAGTAAAAAGCTGTTATGTGGGGCAGCAAAACTGCAATTCATTATGCATGGGACAAAACCTCTATTTGTAAATGTTTTATTGTTATGCCACATCTCTACTGCAAATTGTTCCGTATTGGTTTTACTCTTTTGCAGGTTTCAAGGCATTTGAATTATTCTGTTAATACTGACTGGATGACTGAGTGATCTGATTTGTAAATCTAGACTTCAGGGTGTGTAAAATTATTTTATTATCTTTCCTTATACAGGAGCAGTGTTTGGAGTATTTTCCCCTCTTGCTGCTCTATACTTTATATATATGGAGAGGATTTCCTTGGAAAGAGGTTCAGAAAAGAGCCAGGTACTACAAGTAATTTTGCATAAATCACACAGTGCCAGGCTAACTTGGCTTCTCAAATACATTAAAATTGTGAACATGTCTATACCTTCAGTAGGTTTATCAGCAATCCCATCTTTATTGTCATTTTCTTCTGGTTTTGTTACCACCATGGATGTCAGTGGTGTTACAAACTTGTACTTTAGTGAGAGAGCCAGGGCTTCAGCTGTAAGGTTTTCCTTTTCTTCTCCTGTAGCTGCAATACTGAATACAGGAAGAGACTTCCAGCATCAATGATTGCTGAATTACTCACCAAACTTTGGATTGAATATTTTACTTTAAAGTGAAATCATTTCTCCACAGCTAATCTATCAAAAAGACATATTTGTTACAGTGGAAGAACACTCCTGATTCCACTGGCTATCCAAGAAAAAGGCAAAGCTGTGCTTTGTATTTGCAATAATTTAAAATTGTTTCATTTGCAACCTGAAACAGGAATACTGAGGCCAGGGAGGAGAAGAGTTTGGGGGATTTTCCTTACTGATTTTTATGCTTTCCCATTGGCACCTCAGTGTGATGTGAGTATCAGCTTCACATCTAGAAGCTGCAGGAGTCAGATGAGGGGCTCATAGCTAAGAGGTTATTCTAGATATAATTACCGTTTTTCCAGGAGTTGTTCAATGGTAAGATAAGCCCAGAGCCTTTCAATGTACTCTCCAAATATGTATTCTTGTTCTTGGAAGGCCTGAGCTGTTTGATCAGCATCTTGTTGTGTAGTGTATGACAGGGCATCATCAGCCTGTTGGGAGTAAGGAAGATTCTCTGTATCATAAGTAGCCAGAGAGAGCCAGAACCTCCCAAAAATCAAGACCTTTACATCAGAAAATCTTATGAAATTGAGAAACTGTCTTGTTCTACATAGCACTTGCTCAGGAAATTGCCAGTGTTGCATCAGGGGTTTTGTCCCATTGTTTCTGTGAAGGTTAGAGGTGTACACTACTGGACATAACACAGTTTCCAAATTTTTTGTTCATCAGAATTCGGCTATTCAGATTTAAAGAACTTTGATTGTGATACTGATTTCAGAGAGGAACATGTTGAAGCAGCTACACTTCAACTAAGTTAATAGTAATACATTATTTCTATTTGGAATGCACTTGATTTCATGTAATATATTTAATACACCACAGTCCATGGGATATATATGCAGTTCATTATTTAAGATAAGATATTCTAGAATATGTTCATGTCACACTGCACAAAGTTGTTCCAGATTGACTCTAGTACACCTGAGTTAGGCAAGTAATTTGCAATTTTAAAAGCAATGACACTGGCACATTTAGTTTCTCACATATGCAGTAGCACGTCCTGTCACTGAAGTAAAGAAATACCAATAAATATTTTAATTATTGACAGCTTTGAACAGTCAGAGGTTTTTTTGTACCTTACATAAGGTAAAACATACAGTCAAAGAAATCCATACTTACACCTTCACCTCTCACATCTACAGTCAGATGGTTTTGGTTGCTGTCTACAAAGCGCCCAGCCACCACAATCTCAGACCCATCATAGAAATGCTTAAAATTGTTTATTGTTAGGTCTGATATTTCATTTGCTGGGTAGTTTAACTCCACATCTGTGAGCATGGGATTTGACACCTCATCATAAAACCCCTATAGGATAGAAAAAAAAAAAAAGGAGAACATTTAACTATCATGGTTTTTTTATTTCATAGGAAGATCTATAACCAGAAACATCCTGCTATTTCAGCAATGAAAACTGAAGGGTAAAAAAAATTTAAATATTCCATTAAATCTCAAAGCACAAGATATAAAAATCTACAAATAATGGAAATGAGAAAGACACACAAACTCTTCAATGTTGCTAAGAGAGAAAAAAAGATCTGAGAACAACTTGCTGTGGATGATGAGTTCCATTAATATAAACCAAGAGAGATCAGAGTTTTCTGCTATTTGATGAGGTAAGTTTCTAGATCTATTCTCTGCAGAGACTAACATGACAACATAATCAAAGGAGACTAGTTATTAGATTGTGGCAGAGCTTGCAATGAAATCCAGTATCTACTTCTTTGGTGGATTTTTTGATTGGCTGCTATTGGAATGTGAGAAGCAAAAAAGGTTATCCCTGTTTGGCCCATACCTGTTTTCATGTCTTACAACTCTAAAACTTCCCTTCTCATCCCTTGACATGACATTAACCACATGATCTGTGAGGAATGGGATACATAATGACTGCAGCAATTTTGCTGCACACCAGTGTCCTTCAGAAGCACAACTTGTGTCACTCTATGCCAAGTTTTGAACTCTCTGCCACAGCCCACAGTATCTTCCTTTTACTGTCTTTCCACTACCTGCTTATATGAGGGAAAGGGAAAATTAAATTCAGCTAAAGGTCCCTTCCAACTCAAACTATTCTATGACTAATATTCTGATTATAGCAGACTCCAGAGTATCTCAGTATCAGATTACACATTGGGATTTTGACTACTTGAAAATAAAAACATCTGTACAGTTATCTGAACTAACGTGTGTGTCATCTAATTTAAGAGGTAATTACTGTACCTGAAGCTGTAAAGCTGCATCAGAATCAGGATAAATCCGACGGGCCAATCCTTTATTCTCCAGTGCCATCTTCTCCAAGAAACCATAGTCAACACCAGGGCCAAACCCAAGATTGTACAAGGGGTATTTTCCACCAATGGCATTTTTTACATCTGTCTCAATGGCCTGAGTATTTGATACACCTGCATCAAATCAGGAAATGTTTGAGTTGTCTTCAAAAATAGATAATATTATCACAAAATTAAATGTGACACATCACATTCAGATTTCTTAGGAGGCATTATCAAAAACTTGTTTTAGTATTATGATACTGGTATTAGTAGCATTTAAATCATGAAAACATCAAGAAGTCAAAGATGAAGGCCAGCTTTAACTAGCATTTTTCGTTGGTTAATTAAGTCTCTTTATTATTCCATCCTACACAAACTTACCTACATTGGGTTGGCCATCTGTTAACATGATAATTATAGAAGCACTTCTCCTGGGCACAAGGTTTCCTTCATGAGCAGCATTCAGAATGTCAATTCCCCTCATCAAACCACCATGTAAACTTGTCACTACAAGGTAGACATAGAAATTTGGGTTCAGCAGAGACCATCAAAATACAGGCCTGTTTTTCATTGGGACCTTCCATTACAGTATGAAAATGAAAGATTTGGGGTTACAAGCAGAAGGATGTAAAGATGAGTAAAATTCAACTTCAGAAGTGTCTTATCAGTAGTCTAAAAACCCAACAAGTTGCAGCATTATGTTCACAGAATTAATAGAAATAAATTAACTTACACATTGACCTATTGGCAAGTCCAGTAAAGTACTTACGGCCTCCAGCATCAATCTGCTGGACAAACTTCCTTGCTTCATCTAAATTCTCAGGAGTGGCCTTGATTAATGTTTCTTTCCAGGTGGACACTTCACTATCAAACAATACGAAATTGAAGTAGTCATCTTCTTTAATGTCATCTAAGATTTTTAGAAGTGCTGCTTTTGTCTATAACAGAAAGAGATATATATGATTCAACATTTAACAGCACAGGTGCTTACAGATTTTACATTATTAATCTCTCAGCACTGGGGTATTTTTAACTTCTACCAAGTAGGTAGAGCAAAAGTTCTGAATTCGTTCTGTTCTTTCCAGTCCCTCTGCTTATTTCAGGGTAACTCTAGGGAAGTCAGTCAGCAACAACATCTGAGGGGAAAATCAGGTTTCCTTTCATGGACCATGGCTTACACTGGGATAAGCTGGCATGGCAGATTGAAAGTGATGGGAGGTGCGTCGCTACAGGTTGGTGGAGAAGCTCTTACACAAGCAGGCCTGGATATTTTGATGCAGCACCAAAACCTGAAAATTCTGAGCATTAGCTTAGAATGAGAAGTCCAAACCACGAAAAGAGCTGCCACTTCCCAGAGACAGAATGACAGCAGAGGTAATGCACATAATACTGTATGCATGGCTTCATTTGGAACTGTCAAGTACACCTGACAGTGCTCTCTGGAATGTTGATATTTAGAGTTTTGAATGAATAACATTTATAAGTAGATAAATATAGCTTAAATGTATAGATTTGTGTTCTGCAGTAACACTTCAAACCAGTACGTGTGGTACTGAGCATTAGAGAGGTCACAGCATTGAAGTCACTTACCTCAAGCAGTGCATGTGCACTCAAAGGCATCATGTTCTTCCAGCACTTTTTCCAGCTCTATCATTGAAACTTTATAGTAATGTAATAACTTACTTGTTTTATTGCTCTTCCAGACATTGAGCCACTAGTATCCATTACAAAAATAATATTCTTGGGCAACTTTGGAAGATTTGTTGGTGCAAAGAAGTGAACAAAGTAGCCATTGACAATCTGAAAAACAAAAGGTTTAAAAATACCCTACAACACCACTGAAGATTTTGGTATACTATAAAGATAAAACAGATACTATTCTCTTTTAGTGTCTAGGCTCTAAGTGGTTTCCCTTGCTCAGGTTCTGTGAGGAGTGGGCTTGTGGCTCGTGAAGCCCCTGTGCTGTCAGCTGTGTTGTCACACTCAGCTCCCTGTCCTTTAGGAAACAGCTGGCTCTCACTGCTCCCTGACTGTTCCTATGCAAGTTAGGCTGTTTAACAGTTCAGGATTACAAGTTATTTGATTTACCTGCAAATTATCTGGAGTTGTTCTCTTCACATCATATCTTACAGTGAAATCCCCATCCAGAACCGACTGTGAGCAAGTTGCACAAGTTCGCTGCTGGTCAAGAGTTGGTTTGAAAGAGATATGTCCCTGCAAAGAAAGGCTTCCCTTAGATATGAACCTTAACAGCTGAACATTTTCTGCAGAACACAAAAGCATTTTTTTTAAAGCTGGTATATTTATATTCACAGACATGAGAATAACCTGTG
>WEIV01008081.1:392325-409931 GCA_013390005.1 Calyptomena viridis
GGCTGTGACCATCGCCTGGTGTCGGGATGGGGCTGTGACCATCACCTGGTGTCGAGGTGTGGCTGTGACCATCACCTGGTGTCGGGTGGGGCTGCAGCCACATGAGCTGGACTGGTCCAGCTGGGTTGTTCTGTTCTCCCTTGTCTGTGAGGACTTTTGTTAAAGGTGTGAAGACTCTTCCCTCCCTTCTCTTATTAATCTCACATCCCCAGCCCCCAGACAAACCAAACCCTCAAAATAACTTTTTTAAAAAATTTAATTAAAAATAACAACAATGCTTTTTTTTTTTAATGTGTAATGCCATGTTTTATGGAGCAGAGTTGGCCTGTGTAGCCCTTTGGGTGACAGGAAAGCATAGCCCTTGTTTCATGTGAGGCAGAACAAGTTGCTCTTGTCCTCTTACTTATGTAGTGTCTTTAAGATGTGCTGGTGTGTTGGAGATAAAAAGGAAAGCTCCTGGTGTTGGCTTTCTCTGGCATTGGCTCTGTGGGAGGAGAATGGGCTCTGTGTTTGCTGTACTGGCTGCAGCACAGCCCAGTAAGGCTCTGGTTGTGTCAGAGTTGAAGTTCAAGAATTTTTATTGGAAAATTGAAGTAATCTGTCTTGCCTGGTCAAAACAGCAGTGTAGAGAGTAGAGAAATGAGGATGGAGAACAGCCACAGAGCAGTTGCACAGGAACCTCAGGTATGAGCCTTATGCCTGTGATTGTAGTGGAGATGATGGGAAAAGGTTTGCTCCCAGAGGGGATCAGAGGGTGTGTCGGATGAAGGCAGTTCCCTGGTTGGAATCCAGAGGTGAATCCCTAGTACCTGTGGGTTGGGTAGAAGTGATGGCAGGACTTGTTCCCTCCAGGCCATCACCACAGTGTGTAGCCCGATGTCCTCAAAGAACTGCTAATCTCATTGTCCTACAAGTAAACAGTGCTTTGAGGTGACTTTCACCTGGATACATGTCCTTGGATTTCTTTGTTTTGCAGCTGGTCATTAACATTGGCAAGAGCCTTGCTTCCTAGTTGTTGTTATTTCATCTTAAATATTTGGTGTGTTTTGCTGTGGCTTATCCTCTGCCAGCTTTTACAAACTTGCTTCCATAGCAGGATTTTTTTGTTGTGGCTTTGGCATAGTGCCCTCTGTTCTGTGAATGAAATTATGGCTTATTTAAGCATATTTGCTGTTAACTGAATGCTGGGTTTTTTGTGGAGAAGGTCAAGTGGCTCTAAATGTTTAAAACAAAATGAAATGCAATTTGTACACAACTTGGTATCAAATAAGGTGGAAGAGCATTGCAATAGACTTCATGGGAATCTTGCTAGGGGAACATGCTCATTAAACCAAATATAATCAATGCCAAGTTTAAAGTAAGGCTAATGTATGTGCTTTTTGCATTTTGGTGGTGTATCATCTAAAACATGCTGATACAAAGATAAAAGCTTTTAGTTTTCATGCCCAAAGATAGAATTGTAGTTGGCCTGTCATGTAGAACACAGTAGTTGCAGTGTTTGTATTTTATTTTTAACACAATTAGTTTTGTGATATTCCTCCTGGAAGCTTTGCATCATCAGGATATATCCAGCAGACTTCTGAAACAGTGTCACAAGGTGCTGTGGGTTTTCTTTGTAATTGGTTCCCTTGGTGTATAGGGGCTTCTCCTCAGCACTGATTAAATGTGCTGAGCTAATTAATAGGCCCAACCTGGGCAGCAGACACTGAACAATCACTGAGGATGCCGAAATTCAGCAAGTAAAAATTTTTTAGAAGTTTCAATTTTAAAACCTCTGAGATAACAGTGAGGTCAGGTCTAAGCATTGCATAATTGTTCCAGGGAAAGCTGATGCCCTAAAGTGATTAGCACAAAATTTACATCACAATGGGGCCAGGTCAGACTTAAATATTGGTGCTGTGAGTGACGAGAGTGTGCTGTGGATTTTAATGTCTCATCTTAAGCTTCATTTATAGTTTTGCCAAAACCTGAAATTCCTTAATGTTACATTTGATGTAGTACATATTAGGAAAGTAAATAACAGCTTTCGTATGTAGCTTTGAAAATTTTTTAACCCATCTTAATACAGAATAAGAGAAATTTAGGAATGAGCATGACACCTTTTGTCTCTTTCAGAAGACTTTTTTCCTGGATATCATGGTAATTTTTTTTGCATATGGCCATATGCTTTCCTTATTATTATTATATATTTTAAGTAACTATTGAAGTGACCTGTTTTGAGGGTAAACAAACAGCTTTTTCAGACTTAAGAGATGAATGACAGACTTACACTTAAAATGAGGGGGATAATAAAGATAAGTGTGAACATTAGTCAGAAGAAAGCAAAACTCTGTGCAGAGTTGTATTCAGGTAGATGAATAAATAGCCACACCTTTTAAATTTTTATGGTTTAAGGGTAGAAATGATGCATAACTGTTAAACAAACTGCAGCCTCCATGTATACCTGATATACCTTGCCATTTCTTTTACAGTATGTCATTAAAAAGTTAAACCTCAGAAATGCCTCCAGCCGTGAGAGGAGAGCAGCAGAGCAGGAGGCACAGCTGCTGTCCCAGCTGAGACACCCCAACATCGTCACCTACCGAGAGTCCTGGCAGGGGCAGGATGGCCACCTGTACATTGTCATGGCCTTCTGTGAGGGAGGAGATCTCTACCACAAACTTAAAGAGCAGAAGGGCAAACTCCTGCCTGAGAGTCAGGTGGTGGAGTGGTTTGTCCAGATTGCCATGGCACTGCAGGTAAAAGAAAGTATGAATTTGTCACCTTCAGGTGTAAACTTAATTTGGCTCTTTCTGCATTGAAAAATCCCAGCTGGGCTGCAGCCTTTGAATTCCTGTTTGGCTGGATTAGCATCTAAATACAGTGGTTATTAGTACATTAAAAATGCTCACAGGTCATTGGAGTCAAGTCAACTATTTGAAGTAAGAAATTGCTGACATGTTTTATGTCCACATCTGTGAAGCACAGTACCCAGTGGTAACCTCCAAGGTGTTTGCAGCTCTAGTCTGAAATGCTTCTCTGGCTTGGGAGTTTAGGTTAAATTTTACAAAGTGTGGTTTTTGAAATAAAAGGGCAGATTGTTTCAGAAGCATTTTGTGTTTTGAGGTTTTGTTGGTGTTTTTTTAATGGTAAATTTGGGCTCCTAAACGATCATTTCTATTAAATCTTATGTGACTCCTTTGAAATTTAGCAGTTGTAGGTTATTAAACTTTAAAGATAATTGTTATAGTAACAAAGACCAGATATAAATTTTAACACTAAACAATAAGAAATTGGAAAGAAAATTTCATCAGAAAGTTGGCTGTTGTGATCAAATATAGACAAGTCTACAGTACTGCCTATTCTTGTTTATTATTATTAATTTTCTGCCCTGTTTACACAAAGCTCACATTGTAATTTCAACCGAAATGTTGTACTTAGGAATAAGATTCTCAAGAAATTGAAGCAGCAGAAAGTTACAGTCTTAATTTTACATTTGTATTTCCTCTTTCTGCTGGCATGTAAGAGCCACACAGGGAGATTTGGGCAAAGCAGTGCCAAGTTTTGGACCTATGCCTTTATCAGTCATTTTTAGTGTTAATTCACTAATGCTGTCTCAGCAGAGGCACTCCTGTCTTTGAAAGTGATTTATGTGTCTCTCCTGCATTTGTGTCTTTCCTCTTTAACTTGTGTAATGAGATTTTACTTTTCAGTGTAGAAGAACCAATTAAGAATCAATTAACTCTGTGTGTTTTTTTTCCCCCAGTATTTACATGAAAAGCACATTCTGCACAGAGATCTTAAAACTCAAAATATTTTCCTGACACGAACAAACATAATCAAAGTGGGTGACCTGGGAATAGCCAGAGTGTTGGAAAACCAGTATGACATGGCCAGCACCCTCATAGGCACCCCGTACTACATGAGCCCTGAACTCTTCTCTAACAAACCCTACAACCACAAGGTAGAGTGTGATAATGTCATTTCTGTTTTGTTAGGCACCTGGTTTTGTTTCTCTGAGAACACTGCAATCTTATCTGTGGTTTTAATTTCTTATTACTTGAAGCTCTTTTTAATGCTCCCAAAGACCAAAAAAAAAAAAAAAAGGAGGGAGATTTGTAGGAACCTTTATTTCTGGAACTGTGTTTGGGAATGCAGAGCATGTGATAAGTTATCACAGCCCATTTGTTCAGCAGGCTGCCTGTACCTCTCACAGCAGGGTAATGGAAACAGAAATATCAGTCTGTGTTGGGTAGATGCATATTCTAAATTTATTATATGTCAGGCAGGTGGCTTTATACTCAAAAGTTTGTATTAGACATAATAGCAGCATTAAAAAAAAGCAGTGCTACTGTGAATTCAAAATCTAACAGAATAAAGCAAACACATTCCCTGTTCAGCTTTTGCTGCAAACCACACACACCATAAGTGAGTGTCTGCAGTGAGCAAGAGCTGAGGGGAAACTTCCTCCAGTGCAAAATCAAAAGATTTTCATTTGCCAGTTAGAACTGAAATTGTACTGAAAAAGGAAACAAGCAACACCCCCCCTACAAATAGCTAAGTTCTACACTTCTTTTTGGAAAAAAAATTGTGATATTTGGAAGAAAGTAGTTTAGCTGATCAAAATTAAAAATGAGAGAGAATGAAGCAAAAAGTTTGTAGTGGAGTTTGGTCTTAATTCATTTAATGTCATTAAGGGCCTCTTTGAAAGAAAGTGCTTAAGTCTGGAGATAGAATTTGTACAATTAAAAAGTTCCCAAGACTTATTTTTTCCCCTTTTTTCAGTCTGATGTTTGGGCATTGGGTTGCTGTGTTTATGAGATGGCTACACTGAAACATGCCTTCAATGCTAAAGACATGAACTCCTTGGTTTATCGAATTATTGAAGGAAAGGTAAAAACTTTCTGTATAAAAAATTTCTACATGTGCTTGATTTTTCTGTCTAGAATTTGAGATTCTTTTTTAATCAGAAATACTGCCTGGAGTTAAAAATACTTAGGTTGTTACCTGAATCATGCTCTATGTTGTAAGGCTGGTGTTTCATGGTGGTATATGATGTAATATCAGACCAAAGGAGTTACTCATTTGTAGGTATTGATAGAGTTTCTTGTTACCTTTTGGTGTAATGAACATATTGGTTAATTTTCAAAGTTCTGAGAGGACTTTCCTAATTTGCTCCTGATTTAAGTATTGTGTAAAAAATTAAATTGCTTTTAGTGTGATGCCATCTTCCTGTTAAGTAAGGTGGCTTATTTAGGGATCTTCTTGCTTTGGCATATAGTGAAGTTAATATGGATTGATTTGATATAAATTTTTAGGCCTATTTACGTAACTCGAACTGCTGATATTAATGAAAAATTACAAACATTTCTTTGACAAATGTTGGGATTTCTATGTTCTGTTTAGCATTAAGCACTTGGGTAACTTTTGAACATTCTGAACATTTGAACAATGGGTTAATTTTTTCTGCAAAGGATGTAGCTGAACATAACTGTCGTGCATAAATTATATCAGGCTTCCCTTTGCCTTTGCAGCTGCCCCCCATGCCAAAGGATTACAGCCCACAGCTGGTAGAAATAATACAAACCATGCTCAGTAAAAAACCTGAGGAACGACCAAGTGTGAAAAGCATCCTGAGACAGCCATATATCAAGCAGCAGATTTCTTTGTTTTTGGAAGCCACAAAGGCGTAAGACATTTTGATTTGAGTGATTCTGTGCAGAACATTCATGTTGCTGCTGTCTTTGTTTTACAGCTTTTCCTGGTTTTTGTAGGGGATAAAATAAGTTCTGTTACATGCAGCTACAGAGCATGTGAACACATGAGTTTCTTTGGATTCTTTGAGAAATAAAAGACAATTAGATTGAAAACTAGGGTTTTTTTGCATGTGCAGAATAAAACTGTACAATGATTAGGAATGCAGAAGTGGTAGGAAATACACATCTTTCCATACAGTTCTCTGAGGCCATTTATCATCTAGGAGCTGCAAGACAGAGTTCCTTTTGATATACCCCAATACAATTGTTTTTCTTTGACAGGTTTAGTCAGTTGTGCTACTGCTCCCAGATAGGACTGACCTTGATGCTCTGCAGAACATGTGTACATTGCTGGCAGAGTCTGAATCGTGGTTTTAGGCTCCTTTTCTAGAAGTGAAGATGAGGATGTTGTGCACAGTCTGTTGAAAAAGCCCACTATCTGATACTCTTTGTATGAAAGCTGTTTGATGAAGTGGAGTTGTTTTTTATTAGTGTAATCTAGAGAAATATCTGAAGACCTTGTTGATGGTGATTGAGCAGCTTTCATTTTCTTTACAGGAAAGCAGCTAGAAATCATAAGAAAACAGTGAATTCTAAACCTAAAGATCCTTGTTCTGTCATCTCAGCAAAGAATGAATCTCACAGCAGGAATGTTACACACCAAACCCACTCCTCTGAGCAAGCCAGGAAATACAAAGTTGTAAGATACGTTTTCTTCTTTTTTTAAAAAACAAAACCAGAAAAAACAAATCCCTCTTGTTTTTTCTGAAGAAAAGACTCAAGTTTTATAAGAAGTGCCTTGAGCATTCCTGAGAACATAGATCTGAATCCCAGCAATGTATAAAATTCATATTAAGGAAGGAATTGTTTTTAGACCAGCGTGGAAGTAATTAAACATCTGTGGATCAGTGAAACTAATTACAGTGCCTTTGACTAGAAGATGTTAAATAAAGAACACCTGGTTTTTAATTTGTGTGTCAGTATCTAAATTACTCATGGGGTATCTGGGGTCAAATAATTTTTGAAATATTTCATGATAAGTGGTAATAATTTTTTTCGATCAAAAGCATATATTTAAAAACTAATTATAGTTACAACCAAGATTGGAAAGAATTTCAAAAATAAACAATCTTTAGAACAATTCTTTTGAAACGGTTAATCATGTGCATGACCTTTATTTTTTGTAAGGAGTCTGCTATTCTGGGTTTGAGCTTTAAATATTAAAATACTGAATGTATATTGTGTAGTATATCTTAAAAACTTGGTGCTTGTTGGCTCCCCCCTTAAGGAAGAGCCAAGGAAGTACAACTTCACAACTTACTGGTGAAATGTAGGTTTATTCCATGTGTATAAATCATATCCGAGATAGGTCACTTGCAAATACAGTCTGTATCTGTTTAAAAATGTGAATTTTGACTTTTTTGAGGCTCTTAATCTGTAATTGATCATAATTTCCTTGCAGTTTCTGTGTCTGGTATGTTCTTGGTTTTCCTCAGGTGCTTAGAAAATTCTTTCACATGTATTTAATACCCAAAAAATAATTAATATTTTTTTTCCTTTTAATTCTAGAATGAAGAAGATTGCATCATCAAATATAAAGCCACCAAATTTTGTCCCTCAGAGAAACCCATTGTAGAGGTGGAAAGAAAACCAAACAATAATGATCTGAACAACCTGGGAGACTCCATAGCTACCATTAGTGAAGTGAACATTGATATCTTCCCTGCTGAAAGGATGAAACATAGAAGTGAGAAGTGTGGCAGTGAGCATATCCCAGAGAATAATAAAGCAAAGTATTTAAATGTTCCAGGAAATTCTAAAATAACATCTAATAACCCACCAATTAAGGAAGATGGACCACAGCAAAGAGCAAAAGAGGCTTTTAAAGCTGAAAGTGTGGAGTCTCAGCCATCTTCTGTTAATGCTACAGAAGATGACAATGACACTTTGAAACTTTTGCAGCCTGTATCAAAAGACCAAAAGCAGACTGACCTGGTAATGCATTTGTGCTTATTTGAAATAGATTTAACTAATGGCCAGCTCTTAAAATTTGGAAAGGTGTTGCATATGTTTTTTCTGTCAAAGTAGGAGGCTGCTGATGCAATTATTGAGATTTTTAAGTAGTTGGGAGCCTTGGCTTCAGATTTGCAAAGGCAATGAGATTAAGTAGTTTTGGGCTTTCCATCTAGGTGATGGAAATTCTGTTTTTACAGAGGACAACAATTTTCCAACTCAGAAGAGGGTAAGAATTGTTTTGTAATTTCTTTATTCTATGGTCTAAATAGGCCTGGCTAATCTTGAATTTATCCTGATTTGGATGGGGAGCCAGTTGGTGGTGATTGTCTTTCCATTGCATTTTAGTCTACAATGAGATTTTCACAGACACTTTTATAATGAGAAATCATTCTTTATTGTAGAGCTTGGATGCTACTGAAGGGCTGCTAGCACCCTTTGTTCCTGTTGTGATTCAAGTAAGTGTCCTTCTTTGAAGGTTTAGTAGCCTAAAAAAGCTGGTACAGGTTTGTTTTCTAACTATCAAGTAAAAGTGTATTGTGGTTGTAGCTGTGCTGTGTTAAGGTGGTTGCAGTCCAAATAATCAAATGGCCTGTGTTGATAATTTTTTTTAAAGTGTGGATTTGTAAATCTGGAAATGGCATGTCTATATTTTTTAAAAATACTTTTACTTATTAGGATGATGTCAGTCATGGAGCTTCTGGAGATGCTCAGGGAAAAATGCCCCCCCACTTGCAGCCTCATAGCTCTGTCAGTGAACCCTCTCTCTCACAGCAGCAGCACAAGAGAAGAGATCTGGCTGAAGGCTGCTCAGAAAAGGTGCAGATACTCAAAAAATAACTCTCTTCTTTCCTTTAAGTCTCCTGCATTTTTCCTGTTTAAAAGTAGGACCTATTTTTTTCAAAAGAGTGGGTGTTTTCATGCCTTCACGTGTAACTTCATTGGTAACAAAATGCAGAGCACTGGGCCTTTAGAAGCAGCCTGGGTAAATCTGAAAATCCCAGTCACCCTCACAGGGGTGAGGTGGCTGTGCCAGATGAGCTTTGCCTCTGCTGGGCTGCAATCTTTCCTTGAAAATTCCATCAGGACTTCTCACTATTTGTGACTAAAGTCAGTGCCTTTCCTGGCTGTTGTTAAGGGTACTTGAGGTGGGTGGTGCCTTACTAGTACTTTAAAACAGACGTGTGTTGGCTGCCCTGATCTTATGTGTGCAAACTGTAGGAGAAAATCCTGGCATGCACACAGGATGAGGCTCCTGTCAGTGCTTCCACACTGAGCAGAGAGGTTTCTTTGGGAGAAGGCACTGGCTATGCAAGGACAGAGAAGAGGATGATTAATAACCTGTTTTTCTCTTGGGTTTTGCTATCTGAGGGGGGGGACGGTGGTTGCAAAGGCATTGAAAAATAGTTTGGGAGGAGAGGGCAAGATGCAGAGAAGGGAAATGGATGCAAACAGAGATACAGAGTGAAGGATGAAGCTGGGAGATGTGCAGAGGTTACAGTAGGATTCAAAACCTTTGGAATCAATCCTTACCATGCAAGAATGTCTTCTTGATTGCAGAGTACTTAAACTTTTTATAAAAAAAATACATAACTTCTTGCTCACTTCTCTGTCAAGTTCAGAACAGTTTCTCCTCGGCCTCTGCCTGTTCCTTCTGGCATGAACACAAGGACAGCCCAGAGATGTGCAGAGCAGCACGGTGCTGAAGCCCCTGAGCCTGCAAACAGTGCCAAAACCAGCCAAGCTGCCATTCCAATGGTTAGTGCTGGATACTGTGTCTACTTGGTTTTGTTTCTTGTATCTTCTGAGCAGTTCTCTTGAGTGTATGCTATTTTATTTCTTTACTATGAGTAAAGAAATGTGCAGTAGCTTCCTACCTGATGCAAGTCCTGTCAAGCTCCTGCTCAGTGTGGGATGAGTAGCTGCCTCACTGAATGCTGGAGGTCAGAAGCCCCTTTTCCAGAGTGCAGATTAATCTCATTGAACAAACCATTTTGTATTAAATAATTAAGCATTTGTTAGATGATCAGAAGGTCTAATAGCTCTCTCCCCTGTGTCAGTTGAAAAGGAGTTTTTGCTTTATCGGTGATTAGATAACAAAAGCCATCATGGCAATTTCAAATTAATATCAAATTAACTTCCTTTAAAGGAGCGGCCCTTGTCAGCAAGAGAGAGGAGGAGGCTGAAACAGTCTCGGGAGATGTTTCCCTCTGGTAATTTTTATGTTTACATGTTAACATTTTATGTATAAGTAGGCTAATAACTTCTTTGCAAAGAAATTGTAACTTGTTTGTTCTTCACTGCCATCTTCAGAAAGATGCATTAAGGGTTTAGTTCTGTGTTAAGTAAAAATTTCTGTTAACATGCCTGTATTTTTTTGCTGCTTGGTGAGTTATGTTAACTTGTGTTCTGTGGTGATAACTTGTCTTTGAAATGTACATGAAACCAGAATATTCACCTTTCAGACAGAAGCTTCAATGTTTTCCCTTAGCAGAATATCTTCCTACCTGCCTGTCTTCTGCCAGGTGATAGATTTTTTCTTGCATGAGCATCAAACTAATTCAAAATACACGTGGCTAAGTTGTAAATATTGTAAAAATGTCATCCTTCCAGTGACTCCAGCGAGACAGTCGTCAAATGGTGCAGTAGTGGAAGCAAAATCACATGTGGAAAATTGTGTTAAAGTTGCCCAGTCCTCATCAGATCCCAGTATTTCTCAGGTAAACTGGGGTCATCTGCCTTTCAAATATTTAAACCAAGGCATGATTTTTGAAGAAAGTGATTTAAAAAAAAATCTGTTTAGAAGAAACTCTCAGTCAAAAAGAGTTCACAGTTCTCTGTAAATACTGCTTTGTAAGTCCTGGGGTGGAGTATGGATCTCTAATCCACTTCTTTGGCTGGATCAGTTTAACTTTCCAGGCTTACTGTGCATTTTCACTCCACTTGTCAGAGGTGAAAACTAGGGATCTCTTGCTAATTGCTATGGACTCTCTAAATGACAGTATTTTTTATTTTTGAAGGGAAAAATTTGATCCTGGACTATACTTTGGTTACAGATCAATAGGTTGCTTTAAATTTCCATTAGAAACACACTATATGATACATCTAGTTTTGCTTTGTTTATGGTGTTGAATATTTTTAATTTTTTAATCTGTAGTTATAAATAAATGTAGAAGAATAACAGTGAAGAAATTTGAGTCTGACATTCAAATTTTCTCAGCCCAGCACTTGCATGGGAAGTATTTTGCATGTTTTACCTATATATGTGTGCTTGGGACTGTTACCTAAATGCAAAACTTATGTGCAATCACAGACCGAGGTTACAGGTGTACAGATTAGTTGTGTGTGCATATGCTGATGATGTTTTAGCCTATTATGCTGTGCAGGTGGTTTGGCTCCCAGGAAATGTTGAGAACTTACTGAACTTGTCAAAATTTATTTAAATATTATTTTAAATGTGTCTTAAAGACCAATAGATGGGCTAAGGGTGATGCCTTTGTGATACAGTTGGCAAAGAACTGACAGAGACAGATGGTTTAATTAACAGAGCACTTGGTGAAGCATTTGCAGTGGTGTATGACTGACATGTCATGATAGTCACATAATCATTTCATGAAGTGTATTTATGATGGCCTGGGTATTAACTTATTTTTAAAACCAAAAGTTACACCCTTTAAATATTATCAGGAGTAATCTGTAAAAATATGCTTGTTATAAATGTTTCTTGCACCTAAGAACAGTCATTCATACCATACTATGAAATTACCTTCAGCTATTAGAATTTTTGTCATTTATTCCTTCTTGACTTAGAAAAAGAGAGAAGCCCATTGCCTGTCTGATGATGAGTTGAGCTCTTCCACAAGCTCTACAGACAAGTCTGATGGTGACTCCAAAGAGAAGTAAGTATTTTGTTAATGCTGTGCAGGAGTTTTCACTTGTATATTAGACCTTGACTTGGAGTGGGAAAAATGGCTTTTACACTTCATCTCTGCATAGTTAGTAATTAAAGAAGTATGTGGTGCATAAAGGAAAAGAACTCCATTTAATTGTTGTCTTTCTGTGGCTATACACTTTCCATGCTGAACTTTGTGGGACATGATTGTGTACCTCTGTTTTTTTGTCAGCTGTAGTTTCCCAGAAAGCCAATCTTCCAGACAATAAGGACAAGGACAATAAGGACAGGATCAATGTGCTTCCTTTCCTCTGTGAATGAGGCTGAATTTATTTCTGATTTTGTCAGTGTAAGCAGCTTTTTAAAAGATGTAATTTGTTCCATTACCAAAGGTGCAGCTTCAGTGCTGGCAGTAGCCAGTGGGATGGTAGATTTTTGCAGGGTGACCAGGCTCTGAGCCTTTGTTGTAGAAATACTGCTGATGTTGCTGTTGATAAAACTGCACCACGAGAAGGAATTTAACATGGAATATGTACTAGGACCTCACTAAACTTACTGAAAGTGCTTGGAATGCAGGGTGGAAGTTGCAGCATAAGTGATGACTGAATTACATCTTACTTCTCCTCTGCTAGGAAAAGCAATGTGAATGAAATGAATGACTTGGTGCAGCTGATGACATGGACACTGAAAATGGACTCAAAGGAGAACTCTGAGAACTGTGTAACCTTGACTCCAGCCCCAGAGTTTAAACTCCATAAAAAATATCGAGACACTTTGATTTTGCATGGAAAATCACCTGAAGAATCAGAGGAATTAAAAATTGAAGAGATTCCTTCAGGTCTGTTGCTCTGGAATTCTGTGGTAATACTTACATTATTCCATATAATACTTATAGTATGCCATATTCTTCTTCTGCAGAGCATGAAAATTGTCTATACTGAAAGTAATTACTACTGCACTGATTTTTTTAATAGTATTTTATTTTTAATAGGTGTGTTAACAGTTCCTGACAAGATTAGGAGAATGGTTGAAATCCTGAGGTCTGATGTGGTACAAGGATTGGGAGTAAAACTTCTTGAGAGGGTGTACAGAATCATGGAAGAAGATGATGAAGTGAAAAGAGAGGTAAGTGTCTTCCATAATAAAATTGTTTAACTTCTTTATAAACCTTGATAAATGAGCAAGGTCTTTACCCCATTGATTCAGGGTAAACCTTGATTCCAGAAAGTCTTTACATAGTCATAGGCATTGCATATAGTACATAGGCAGGCAAGGGCCTGAGTGTATTGTAATTTTCTCTCTTACTCATGCAGTATTTAATTTGTAACCTGTGAAGATCAGATTTATATTTTAAATTGGGGTTTGGAACTTTCTTGCCTTCAGACAACGAAGATTTTCATTTTTCTTTTCTCTCATCTACATTGCCAAGCTTCACATGCTGCTTTCAGCTGACTGGTATTTTTTTTGTTAATATTTTGGTAGTTCTTGCTTTTTTTCAGTGTCAGTAAATGTGGGTTTTGTTTTGTGTGTGTTCTGAACAGCTGCAGCTGCGGGAGCACATGGGAGACAAGTACGTGGGTTACAGTGCGAAGGCTCGTCACCTGAAATTTCTTGAAGAAAATGTGAAGCTCTGACCACAATCTTTTCCTTAGAGAAAAGGACTGTTTTATAGCCCATTGGATAGACTGGACCAGCTTACAAAGCACATTTATCCACTGATCTCCTTTGCTGGAATAAGGAGGTGAATTTGTAGAAAGTCTTAGAGTTTGTAGTAATATTTTTCATGTTAAAATGTAAACCATACAATCACTTTCTCAGTAAAGAAATGGTTAGTATAGTTTTTATTCTCTTAATGAAACTAAAAATTTTACTTTCATAGATGCACATAGGGATGAGTACAAAGTTTTGTATACTAAGCAGTGTCAAAAAGAACTATGTTTTGGTTTGAATTTGTCATAGCAAAAGGGTTTTGGTATGGTCACATGCTAAACAGAGTGACAAAATCTCTGCCAAGGCTCTGGTGTGATAAGCTATAAACTATTACATTAGGTAGTTGTGAAAATTTAGCAGGAGAAACAATTATTAATTTATGTAGAACCAAAATTCTGTAAATTGCCAAGTCCAGGTGCTGAAGGGGGGTGGCTGTACTGCTTTTAAGCAGACACTTTGCTTTTGTGTTTCATTCTGAGGCAGCCACCAAGGTGGTGGAAAGCATTTGGTAACTGGATGAAAATGTTTGAAAGGAATGCAGCCATGGTTACCATGGTACCAGCTGGAGAAATCCCTTTGCCTTACAAATACTAATTCCTTTTAGGAATGAAAGTGCCCAAGACCAGAATCACTTAGAGAAATAGGTGTCTTAGCTTTTCCCTTTCTTTGCATCAAGGGTGTCTTGCTACACATGGCCAGGCATTGTTGTGTACCATCCCTACAGAAAAAGCACATGTTCTTTTTTAAAAGATAAAGAAGTCAAAAGGAATTGAATTTACAAAATAAAATTCTAAATGAACAACCTGTCTCTCTTGCCGCCTGTAGCTGAACTATTGTGACCTCCAGCACCTGTGAGGGAGGTTACTGACATGAGTCAGTAGTAAAAAAAATGCCATACCTATGGATCTGCTGCCTCTCATGTACTAGTTACAGTGTTTCAAGACCTACTGTATTTTGCTCAGTGAAAATTTTACTTCCCAGGGAAATTTATTTTAAACAAAAAATGCCACTCTGCAGTCTCCTACACTCGAACAGTTTGCAGTTCTTAATGATTTCCAGAGCTGGGGGGTATGTACCATTTCACAGTGCTTGTTAAAAGCTTGTTTTACACATGATTAGAAATATTTCAGTAGAAGTCCAGCTGTGTATTATCTTTTAGGCTGTGACAGTAGCTTAACTGGACTTAACTTGATTTGCTGTGTTCCTTTTTACTAAAACACTTGAGCAAAGTGTGACCTCCAACAGCTTTCTAAATTTGAGTTTCTGCTGCAAAGATGATGTTGAAAAAGCCAGTGCAACTTCTGCTGTCAGTAGAGGCTGTTGCTGACATTGAGAAAGTTCCTAGCAGTCAAATGACCTTGAAACTGAAGCCTTAACCAGAAAAAATGTAAATTACATTAATTACTGTACAGTGCTTAAACACATAGAATCAAAATCATGATGTATTCTGCCAAAGAAAGATACCAGCTAATATGGGGGGGTTAAAAAAAATCCAGTAACTGAAAGCTACAGGGAGGACATGGAACAAATTTGTTTGAATTATAAGGCCAATCTGCTACATTAGCTACCTGTGTAAGCAATCTGTCACAGGTGCCTGAGAGATGAGTACATCAGCAAAGAATTTCATCAGGTATTTGCTCTACCTTGTGGTCCCAGTGATTCCAGTGAAACTCCAGATTTAGAGCCTTCAAGCTCTTTGCAGGGCTTGGTGTACTCATGGCAGTACACACAGTACTAAGAAAAAACCCAAACACTAAGCCAAGAAGTTATCTCCCAGTGGAAATTCATTTAACAAAATTTAACAAAGTAGCAGCATGGAGAACCTTAATTTTTAGCTTTTAGCGTATCTCTTTGGCTTTCTCTCTGCCGACTTCTTTTCTTCTGTTCCCGACTCCTGCACAGGCAGCCACTTGAGGGGGTTGCGGCGGTACATGGGCCACGGGGGGAGTGTGAGCTGGGAGAGAAGGAACAACACAAACTGAGATGCTAAATGGCTGCTTTGTACAGCTCTTTAGGAAATCTTAACCCCTAACTGTTCTGTTAATTAGTCCTAAGAATACCCATATAATTTAGAGTTTGCACTGTATGCTGCATAGTCATGCTGAAGTATGTGACTAAAGAACCCCAGGTCATTGCAAGGAGGAGGACAGCACCTGTCCTGAAGAAAAAAGGATACCCCTGGACTCCCGAGGTGACACCAGCATCCCAGCACATCCCAACACTGCTGAGCCCCTCCCCTTGCCTGGATCGTGGATAAGTAATTGTAGCCAGGCTGCCTGTGGGACGGTTAAGTAAGTAAGGAACAGATGGATGATGATGCCAGAGAAGTACAATAGTATGTGTGTGTGTTAAGTAGTGATTGGTCAAATTGTGTTGTATCTCAACTCTTGAAAGGTGTAAGAACCACGTGTAAAACTGGATTTGGTGTGCCCCCACTGGAATGGGACACCTCGTGTGCATGAATAAGGAATTACTCCTCTAATTCCATGCTCTGCTTCCTCACCTCTCTCCTCAGTTAGCATGGGCCAGCTGCAAAATTTTTGTGACAAGCTCCTACTGCACAGGAAGGCTCACTGTCCTTTCTGTTACGGATGCTGTCAGCTGGACTTAACAGTTACATTTAACTGAAATGAAAAATGAACTCAAACCCAATATTTAATTGCAGTGTTTTCCAAAATCCTGCTAGCATTTCAGAAAAGGCACTTACTGGCCTGCCAAGCACTTTCTGCAGATCAAAGGAAGCACAAATACATATTAATAACCAGAATTACATAGAATACATTTTTCTATGCTGACAGCCCCTTAATTGAAAGATCATTCCAGGTTAAAATACTGCATGTATTTTCTAATTTGGGGAAGAAAAATTCTTACCAAACATGATAAAGCAAATCCAGCCATAACTATGTAGACAGTCCATCCAAACTGTTCAGTGATATATCCATAGATGAAACCAATTATCTGGAGAAAAAAATGCATTAAAAAATCAAACTTAATGAAGAAAAACATTTCCCATGCCATGATCAAATTGTGGGGGGACACAGAAAATACAGGTTTTTCAAAAACACAGTTTCTCCATCTTTCTAACCTTCTTTTCAAAATTGCAGGCCAATAATGAAAGTAAAACACTGTAAGAAGTAAAGTTTTAATGCATGACAGCGCCTCTGATTTTGTCTGAATCTTTTAGTGACCCCGAATTGTTTGCAAAATCAGGAAAACAGAATAGTCCTTTATATTTTGACCCACAGTTCTCGTCTACTTACTGCAGAGACAAGAATGATTCCTTGAAAAATCTGTTCTGCTAATTTTTGGCCCTTGTAGTCCTGTGGAAAGAGACACTTTTTGGTCAGTTATTCAAAACACAAACCTGCCCATTCAACTCTTTCAGGTTAGAGCCTACACTCAGCCTGACCACGGGTTCTCACCTCCCCTGCAGGCTTGACCACGCCACCTGGAAACAGAAGCAAGCATTGCCCGTTCAGGGTAAGTAATGCAAGTTCAAAATATCACTGTAGTCAGCTTAACATCACTAAGTAAAAACTGTAACACTACAGCAGAGTGTGTGCCTGAGGGGATACAGTGTTTGTGACTCACGGGGGATCTCGTTAATCCGTAAAAGTATCTCAAAGGCGAGTGTCAAGAGGACGGTGCCAGGCTCTCTTCAGTGGAGCCCAGTGACAGGACGAGGAGCAATGGACATAAACTAAAACACCAGAAGTTCCACCTCAACATGAGGAAGAATTTCTTTCCATTGAAGGTGGCAAAGCAGTGGAGGTCGTGGAGTCCCCTCTCCGCTGACATTCCAAACCCACCTGCTCCAGGTGACCCTGCCTTGGCAGGGGGTTTGGTCTGGATTATGTCCAGAGCTCCCTTCCAACCCGATCTATTCTTCATTTGCATGACTTTAGAAAACTGGGCTCCCCAGGAGCACACGTTGCTTTCTGTCTCTGGCACAGGCGGGAAAGCACAGAGGGGTGTCCCTTGCACAGCTCTGTCTCCCCTTCCCTTTACAGCCCGTTAAAGCTCCACTTCCCGCATCAAAATCGGAACTATATGGATTCACCCCGCAGCTCCCACGTGCCTCACACGCGGGCGCCAACCCCGCGCAGGGGCAGGCGACACCGACACCCGCGCCCGGCTGTGTCCCCCGCGGTCGCCCGGTGCCGAGGCCCGGGCGGCCCTACCATCTGCGTGGGGATGGAGCGGAACACGCTCAGCATGGCGGCGGCGCCTCTCCGGCTTCGTCCCGCTCGTCCTCG
>WEIV01008081.1:410075-424976 GCA_013390005.1 Calyptomena viridis
CGGGGGAGACGGGCCGGGCCCGCCGCCCTCAGAGCGGGGCTGCGCCCCCGGGGAGCGCGGTGTGTGTTCTACTGCGGTCAGTGCGTGCACTGCCCGTGCCCTGTGGAGGAGTCAGTGCCGCGTGTCGCTGGGACACAGGCTCTGTGTGTGCGCTGAGAATTGCAAAGCGCTTGGTTTCACAGCGAGACGTGGCGTTGTGCTCCGGGAGCAGAGCCCCGTGTCCCGCCTGGTGCCAGCGGCGCGGGGGTGCTGGAGAACAGCGCTCACGGCAGTGATTTGTTGTGCTCCGCGGATGGGTCTGACACACATCACAGTCACAGCACAGGCTGCGGTGTTTTAATATGGACATTTCACAAGTCTGACACCGTTTATGGAATCTTGCATGTTGTTACATTGCTTTCTGTTTGTTACTTGAGAGCTGCTTCACGCTGCAAGGACACACAGCTCGTCCTGATTTCCCGGTCACCTTTACTATTAAATAATGAACAAGTATGTTTGAATTTCTAACCAAAATTTCATCAGTGTTGTGTTTTTACCCCCTTCTATAACATGATGATAATACCCTCTTGCCCACTCTTACGGGATTTTTTTTGTGTGGCAACACTTCAGCTGGTGTTCTGTTACATTCTATGTAGAGCATTTCCTGGTCTTGAAAGTGTATAATGCTGTTCATTAAAATCTCATAAATGCTGTGTTCTGCCAAAACCTTGCAGTTGGTTAAGTGCAGAAAGAATTTATGTTATATAAGAATTTATCTTATTGTTTGAATGCTTCCAAAGTTCAGGTAGTTAAAGAAATTGTTTCAGCTATAAAGAAGCCCCATGTAATATTCCAGATCTTTTTGGATCACTTTTGAGTATTGGAAGGAGTTTGGCTTTTTTTTCTGCCAGTGAAATAAGTGGCAAGATCAGTGTCTCCTTTTTTTCTCCAAGTTCTTCTTTACATTGTCATTGTATGTGTGGAGGGATCCCTGACATAAAAATGACATGGACCTGTTGGAGCAGGTCCAGAGCAGGGCCACAAAGATGCTCTGAGGGCTGGAGCACCTCTGCTATGGAGACAGGGTGAGAGTTGGGATTGTTCAGCTTGGAGAAGAGAAGGCTCCAGGGAGACCTTGGAGCCCCTTTCTGTGCATAAAGGGGCTCCAAGAGAGCTGGAGATGGACTTTGGACAGGGGCATGGAGTGATAGAACAATGAGGAATGTCTGCAGACCAAGAGAGTACAGGGTTAGATGGGATATTGGGAAGAAATTAATTACTGTGAGGGTGGTAAGGCACTGGCACAGGTTGCCCAGAGAAGCTGTGAGAGGGAGCTGGAACCAGGTGATCTTGAAGGTCCCTTCTAACCCAAACCATTCTGTGGTTGTACTTAAGTACTTACTGATACCATATTCACTTAGTAAAACAATACAATTTTATCTCTTTGAGAGAAGGAAACATTTACTGCATTTGATACTGAAACTGTTTTGACACTTCAGGTGATAGTGTGTGTAGGCATACACTGGAAGTAGGAATTGACTGCTCTGTTTTTTTCTTACAGGTTTTCAGGAACCTTATGCTAATAAATAAAATAATAGAAAAATGACATTAAGGAAAGGTATGTGTATGTATGTGTGTCTAACTTTTTTAAAGTATCCTTTGTATCTGAGTTTCTCAGCTTGTACTGATAAACTTTTTTCTTCTAAATTTTCAGTGAACATTTCCATCCTTATAGTGGCTGTTGTCATATTTTTGCTAGTTCTCCATCATAACTTCCTAAGCCTCAGTGACTTCTTGAAACGGGAATTGTCAGGTATGTTGGGTTTTATTTTAATTTTTTAAAAATTAGGTTTTTCTTAAGATAGGTGGGAAACCACATGCATTGGCCAGAAAAAACCCACCACGTGGTTCAGGTAAATGGGAGGGGAGAGTCAGTGAGATTATGGACATGGCAGAGGGGCCTACTGTAGCTCAGCATCATTTTAGTACCTTATTGTGCCATGTGAGAATATGTGTGGCTAAATGTGTGCAGTTTTTTGTAATTGTGATATTCATCTATTCATTAAATCTCAGATTCTGAAAAGCCAGTGCTCTACTTTAAGTGTTTGATATTGGCACACTGTAATCCACATTTCAGCTAAGACATCCAAGTGCTTGCACAGCAGAAATAATTGAAGGTGCTGGGAATTTTAGTGTGGTTTTAATAATAAAAGCAATGTGTGATGCCATTTGTACTTCACAGATTCAAGTCCCTTAGGACTTCAGCCTATAGATTTCATTCCTGGAGCTCCCCAGAGGCTGATAGATGAGAGGAGTGATAAGGAGATTTCTGTGGTCATTGCGGCGTCGGATGAGAGGCTTGGGGGTGCCATTGCAGCCATGAACAGCATTTACCAACACACCAGATCCAACGTGGTTTTCCATATTGTTACTTTGAATGACACAGTGGATCACTTGAGGTAATGATCTTTTCATTGCTTTCCCACAGTACTGTAAACTTTCATATCTGAGAGGAGGGAGATGCCTTTCCCTAGAGCTGCACTCCTCTGACTTGCACTCCTGCCTGCTGCTGCTTACTGTAGCTTTTTGGCAAGGCTGCTGTGGGAGTCCTACAGCCATTCCTTCTGGTAAAGTTTCAAGGATGGAAAAGAGCCATCTTTTCCAATGAGCTATATCCAACCAGTTGGGTTGGAGTTTGTTAGAGGAGGGATTGTAAAAGTTACTTTTACATTTCATCTAAGTAATTCAAATACTGTTAGTCAAGCTTCTCCCTTTTTGTAGATTTTTCTTTGATATTTTTATTTTTATGACATAAGAAGCAGCCTTGTACCTTTGACGTGTCCCAGGTGTGCAGTGGGCTGGCAGTGGGCATGTCCCTGCAGCCACACAGGACACCACAGGCCTCAGCCAGGGATTACATCCCAGGTGTGTGTCTGTTGGGTAGGGAAGTGAGGGGCCACATCAAGATCTGGGTCACTGTCAGTCAGATTTCTTGCTTTTCATTTGGTTTTGTCTCATTAACAAGATCTGTGCCTTTCCCTTGATTGCAGGCTGTGGCTGAGTACCACTGCTCTGAAAAATATGAGGTACCGAATTTTGGATTTTGACCCTCGTGTCTTAGAAGGGAAGGTACAAGTGGATCCCCAAAAGGCAGACACCTTCAAACCAGTGAGGATGCTGTTGATTACTTGTTGCAATTATTAGTTAATAACACTGTATTTTAATGTTGGCTTTTGAACACAGCTAGAGATCAAAACCAAATCTGTTAGCATAGAAGGAATCTTTTATAATCAAATCCCTACATTTCAGTAAAAATAATTTCTAGATAGTGATAGATGGATTTGAATATCTAGATATACATTTTTTTTCTGCTAGCTACAGTGAAACACAGCAGCTGGCATGTTAAGCCATTCTACAAGGTACTACAGATCTGTGTGGAGAAAATCTAATATAGACTAAATTTTAAAGTCAGTTTATCAATTTTCAAATTCATAGGAAACCAGGAATTGATGGAACCTATTTATTTTAAATTACTTGTAGGATATAACTGCCTATTTCATTTCCTTTATAGAAGTTGTCTTGGACATTAGTGCCATAGATAAGTGCCAGAAGAACCAGTCAATTTAATTCTTCACTTCTCTTGCTTTCTTGTTCTCACAGTTAACCTTTGCAAGATTCTACTTGCCCAACTTGGTACCTCATGCAGAGAAGGTCATCTATGTGGATGATGATGTAATAGTGCAAGGTATGGGACCTTTGTTAGCTGCCACTGGCCTTTGCTGAGACAACAAAGTGTAACTCAGCTCTTAGTCAGGATTGCTTTTGATATTTCTGTGCTTATTTCCATTTGCCAGATGATATTCTTGAACTTTACAACACTCCATTGAAAGCTGGCCATGCAGCTGCATTTTCAGATGATTGTGACTCAACCACTAATAAAGTTGCTGTCCGTGGAGCAGGCAATCAGGTGAGTTTTATTCTGGTTCAGTGCTAAAAATACCACAGATCTCAGGCATTTGGAAATATTTCTAAAATATTTGGAAAAATTTCTAAATGCTGTTAACCTAAAGGTGTTACTGTCCCTACCCAAACCAATTTATATTGATGTTTTTGTTACAAATGGCACCTGCAGTTTCTGTTTAGGTACAGTAAAAGCACTTTGAATTTTTGCTGTGCTTTACAGTGAGGGCAATTCCCAGCATGGAACAGCAGGTCTTGGAACATCAGACAGAGAATTTTTCATTTATGAATGTATAAAAAGTACTTTTTCTGAGACTGGTACCATATTAATAATATGGTAGTATTAAGACCATGTAGGATTCCTTAAAACATGTACTTTATATAATGGTATTTTTAAAATGTTACACCTCTTAAGCCTTCTTTTTCTCATTTTAAAGGAAAGGAATTTGCTTTAACAACATCAACGTATGCCTGTCTGTTGTGAGTTGTGCAGAATTTTCCTTTGAATAGGAATTTCACCATATTTTAAGCTAATTTCTACTTTCTTTTTTCCCCTAGTATAATTACATTGGGTTTCTAGATTACAAAAAAGAAACCATCCGAAAGCTTGCCATGAAAGCCAACACCTGCTCTTTCAATCCAGGAGTTTTTGTTGCCAATTTGACCGAGTGGAAATTACAGAACATCACTCAGCAATTGGAGAAGTGGATGGCACTTAATGTGGTGTAAGTACCCCCAGGCTGGGGTGACAGCAGGTCAGGCCTTGGGTTATGCTGGTGCCATTTAACTGCTGGATGAGTGTACCTGCTGCAAGTGGAAAATCAACTGATTTAGGGCCACACCAGCATCCTTTCCTGACTTATTTTCATCTCTTCCAGAGAGGAACTTTACAGTAAGACTCTGGCTGGCAGCATCACGACACCTCCACTGCTAATTGTATTTTACAAGCAGCATTCCAGTATTGATCCCATGTGGAACGTCCGGCATCTCGGTGCGTATGAAACATTTGTGACACTGCCCCTCCAGTGTGGTTTTCCAGGTCTGTAGCTGGACACCTGGGTGATGAAACAGCTCAGCCAAATTTTATTCCCCTATTCTATCCCTTGTTCTTTCAAAAACACAGCTTTGCAAAACCATCTGGGGGGTTTGTGGGCCTGAGCCTTCATGGTCTTTTTTTAACTACCAGGGGGTTAGTTCTTGAATTGACTTACAAAATACTTCTCATTGTCCACCTTGTACCTGAAGTGATCTGAGGTGTTTCTTTCAGACTGTTGAGGACATTCATGTCTGTCCTGCTACTGGTGAAACCCCAGTGCTGGGAGAGCTTTTTTAGGTTCTTTTTGTGATGAACAGTACATATGCTGCTGGATACATCTGGGTGTCAAGGGTGTCTTAAAGAACTTGGAAGTTAAGGCAGTGTATTAAAATAGATCCTGAGAGAGATTAAAGTGGCATTCAGTTGCACCCGATTGTTTTTCACTTTGCTCTTACTTCTGCCACCCTTATCATCTCCTTTCTCCATAAATGATAAGATTTGCTTTGTTAAATCCTTTGTTTTAAAGTTAACATTTTGCGTGTTTGTGTTCCTGCTGCCTTTATTTCAGGCACTAATGCCTCTTTTTCAATAAAAGGGTCTAGTGCTGGAAAAAGGTACTCCCCTCAGTTTGTGAAAGCTGCCAAGCTGCTCCATTGGAATGGACATTTCAAACCATGGGGAAGAACAGCTTCATATGCTGAAGTGTGGGAGAAGTGGTACATCCCTGACCCTACAGGCAAGTTCAACCTGATCCGCAGACATTCGGAAGCCTACGAAGCAAAGTAGAGTCAATTTGAATAACCGATGGTGTGTTCTCAGGAAACTTTTGGAGCCAAGCAGAACACTTTTTTTTTCAGCCAAATTGTATTACTGCCCTTGCCTTCTGGAGCACCAGGTGATGCACTTATTCAGGTGCAGTTCTGAAATGCACAGGTCCAAAGGAGGCTCATGTCACCTGTGTGACAGAAGATGCTACTGCAGCAGCACTACAGAAAGCAAGGGGGGGATCTCCATAAACAGGCACTTTTGTTCAGATCATTTCAGTTGTGTTCTTCTGCTCCTCACTACAACTCTTCTAGCAGAGGATCATTTTGTCAGTTTCAGAAACAAAGTTTCTAAGAACAAGATACAAATTCAGCTAGTGCTTGCACCACACAAATCTTGCACATCAACGTACTGTGATTGAGTTGCTTGGGTTTTGTTCTGGGTTTGTTATTTGTTGTTCTGTTTTGTTATTCTGTGAAATAGTTCCTTAAACAACCCTTTCATGCATGAAATCTCCCAACCATTTCTGTGTAAGTCTTTCTTGCAGAATTCTGCAGAATTGAATCTTTTTTGAAAGATGAATTCTTCAAGTATATTTCACTATGCAAAGTGGTTTTAAATGCCAGTGAACACTAAAACATTTTTTGTAAAGTGGAGGATGAAACGTTGTTCAAAAATAAAGCTAATTGCAACATGTTTACTCAAGCCTTGGGTAAATGGCTGCCCTGTCACCTGTACTACAGGTAAGTTGTTTTTTTATAGTTGTAGTGGTTATTATTAGCTGATATGTTCCAGCAGCTATTGTGCAAACTATTCCATTTAATAGAGGTTGGAAGGGAAGCTGTCACATTGCTCGTGAACAGTTTTCTGTGTAGGATGTTTAGACAAAAGGCTTTGTGTTTATACTATTACAGCTGAGAGCTGCATGGTCTGAGATACAGGGCAGCAGAGGAAAAGGGCTCCTTCATGGCTATGACTGTGGTTTTAGTTCTGTTTTGCCATTTAAAAGGATTTCAAACTGCTTGCCTCATTACACTCACTGCCTGTAGTTCTGTTTCTGTCATGGATGCTGATCTGGTTTGTTACCTATTGTTTCTTTTCCTGGGTTTTGATGAACAAGAACCATTCTTGTCCTTGAAGCAGTTAGGAGCAAGTTCACTTACAAAGCTTTGAGAGATTGTACTGGATCAGCTGACACCAACTTAATTCAGATGAGCAGGCTGTGTTTTAGTTTAAAGAAATGGCATCTGTTGGTGTCTGCACTTGACAACTCAGCATCTATTTAGGGAAAACACACCTGCCTATTAAAGAACACAGGAATCAGACTTCTAAGTTAATAGGAAAGAAAGATGCACATGATTAAGATGCTTGGTGTCACACATTTACTCTAAATGCTTCATTCTTGGAGCAGCTGCAGGACCTCTTGGCAATTCCTTTGCTCTCCCAGTTCTGCCACAGGCAGCACAAGGCAGTGTTTTGCTTTATATTTACCAGTTGTTGGCCAGGTAGGACAGGTGTCATCAGGAAATAATTCTTTTGCTCAAGAGTAAGAACAAGCACCTTGTTTCCAGTGAAGGATTACTAATACAATCTGTTACCTTTCCCAGTGAAGGTTCAGAACATAAAGCACTGCTTAGATAAACTACCACTAGAACATTTTCTAGCCAACCTTTACCTATGAAAGTTCTACAAATTTTGCAAAAATATACTGCAAAGTTCCTGGCTGAAGTCACACTCTAGGGGTACCATCTTTGTAATCCTTTAGGAAAAGCAATTAAATTTTATGCAGGAATGAAAACTTACCTTGAAATTTAATTGCTTGAATGTGACTAGAATGAAATATATATAATTGTTCTTCCAAGAAAGAAGGTTTATCCTTTTGAAACATCATTTTTTAAGGCAGAAAGAACAGACTAAGGGACTCCATTAAGAATTTTTTAAATAGGCTTTAATACAGGAAATAAACTTTATGACTTAAAGCTGAATAACAGTTTCCCAGACCTGTATAAAATCTGGAACCATCAAGGAAGATGCACTATTATATACATATTTGACACAGCAACATTTTTGAGTCTTTGCAGCAGCTCTGGTATGCAGCACTCCTCCAGCTTCTGCTGCAACACAAGTCTTCATGACTCTTCTGAAAGCCAGTAATGTCTCCAAACAGTACCTTCACACCTGATCATTACACATAGTCTGTGTTAAAATCATAGGCATCATCTTCCTCTGCTGGTTTATCTAAGTTGAAGGACAGGGACGTGGAGTGTTCACTTTCTGAGGAGAGAAAATCATGTGTTAGTGAAACCAATGCAAGTGCTGGAGTACTGGAGACCATCCTTCAAGCCAGGGTTCTTAATACAGACCTGCCATCTGCTCTTCTGAATTTGTAGGATTTGTTTGTCCTTTTCCAAGCTTTGCTTTCCTGGTGACCTGAACTTTGCTTTCCTACAAGTCAGAGAGGTCAGATGTGTTATTCAAACATCATTAATGAAGTCTCCTATGCAAAGAACACCTACCAGAGCCTGAAGACACTGTGGATGTCTCCTTTGAGACATGTCTCCTGAGGCAACTGACTCAGAACAACGTTCTTTCCTTAATTAAGGAAAAAAGCTCAACCCTTATCTCTGGGAGAAAGGCTTTTTGATTGCAGTGTCTCCACAGTGCCTCACTTCACAGCAGGATACTGACTGGTACTTGGTGTCAGGATTTAAACAGACAGAAACCTTAATTTACCTCTTTGACATCGTTTTCTTCTTCTTCCATATCATCATCATTGCTTTCTGTGAATTCCTCCTCTTCTTCCTCTTCCTCCTCCTCCTCTTCTTCCTCCTTCATTCTTGTTTCCATGTCTTGCCACTCTGATCCTTCCTCTATCACTTTATTTTCCTCTATTGTCCCATTTGCCATACCTGCTGACTGGAAAATAATGCTGCTTGCTGGACTGGGGTATTTTAAAGCTGGGAGAAAACACAGTAAGTGTCTGTTAAAGTCCCTGTCAGACAGCAGCAGAGGTAGTGCCCACCCTGAGGACACATTTTAGTCCTGCCCCATCCCTGCCATAGACAGCACTCCCACATAAGTAGGCAGAACAAAGGACAATTCTCTGAGAACAGCTTTCCCTGAGGCATCTACAGAAGATGCTAGGAGCTGTAAAACTTTGATTTGAGTACAGGTAAGTTCACCTAAGTAAGTTTAGGTATTAGGAAAAAAATTCTTCATTGTGAGGGTGGTGAGGCCCTGGCACAGGTTGCTAAGTGCATCCCTGGAAGTGTTCAAGGCCAGGCTGGATGGGGCTCTGAGGAACCTGGTCTAGTGGAAGGTACTAAATGATCTTGAATGTCCTTTTCAGTCCAAACCACTCTATGATTCCAAGAGTAGTGGTAGGGCATTACAGTAATGATCCTACCTTGAAGAGTGTTGCTGTTTTCTTGGTCTACGTTCTTTAAATTAAAGCCTTCCTGCATTTCAGCTATTTTTTGTTCTGTAAGATATGCTGGTGGTCTCTGAGATCCTGGAGGTTGTGAGTGGTAGCTTATTCTGGCTCTGGGAAAATAAAAATCAGCATTAAAAAACATCTCAAGATAATGTAGTTAAATCACTGTATTTAAAAATAAAATCCAGAGCACAAAGCTCTCAAACTACTCAACCTAACTACTCATGTACTATTATCTAATAGTAGTTCAATAGCTATTTAAATTTGACTCAACTTTAAAGTTGTCAACAGTATTAAGCAGAGAGCCCACTCCTGAGAGGAAAAAGAAGTGGCATACTTTGTCACCACACATCACCTGCCTGAAAAACCATGAGCTCTAAAAACAGCTGAACCACTTGAGCAAGGGACATAAGTCATGGGCAGTTATTGATTCTGAGTTACATTTTTTTCCTACCCTCAGACTATAGGAACCACCATAAATTTCCATTGAAAATTTGCTACATCCTTTTCTGTCTAGAAGAGAACTACACAGACTTGGTATATGAGAGGAGGCAAATTTCCCTAACAGAGTTGCAGTGTAAGTCAGCAAGTGTAAGTCAGCAAACTGGCTGTGGAGTAAAGTGCAACAGGCTTTGGCTCTTCTCATGTATCCTTCACTACTCTAGTAAAATTATCCATGGATGGCATTCTCTAAATCTGTTGGGCAATCCAGCTCTTTACCAAAGTAAAATGTGAGAAAGCAAGGGAAAAAACCAGCCTCTCTTTTTTAGGTGCTTTGCAGGACCTGGAGTTTCTGGAGTGCTGGATTAACAATGTGAAAAAGGTGGGCAGCAAAGTTCACAGCATACATACCCTGTCCAGTCACAGAGCACGAATTTAGCTACATTTTCTATGTCAGGAACACCTCCCTTTTTCAGCATGCCCCTCCTCTTAGCAAGTAAAGATAAAAACTCTTCAGGGTCCCTGAAATCTGGCATGCTATAGTGCATCATTACCTGGGGCAGAAGAAAACAGCACATTCAGGAAGAGACACCCACTCTTAGCTTTAGGAATAAAAAAGCACATCAAATTACAATGAGGACAAATGAGTATGTGGAGAGCTGTTTTTTCCTTGCATGTGGGAGTAAACATTACAAAGGAAAATGCCTATTTCATCAACAAACTCATTTGCCATTCACCCAGACTAGTGAGTGTACAGACAGCACAGTGGTCTGTGAAAACACTTACCACTGAACTGAGTGGGAATTAGGCTTAGGTTAATTTGCTTTAAACTAGAGTGAAATCAGAGTTGGATCTGAGGTCTTCACTGTAACAATAGGATACAGAAGGAATATCATCATTTTTCACTCTGTGATACTGTGCTGAGGTCTTAAAGGCAGGATTGTTTAAAAATCAGAAAAGTTATTGGGAAAACACTCCAGCTGTCAGGATCATAGCATGCTGTTCTGCCTTCTGTTTATACAAGGATGAAGGACCCCACTTGGCATTGCTACTCTGCACGGTTAGGGGAAAGCAGTGCAAAGCCTCAGAATTAGCTAAAGTGAAAGGAACTTTTGTTTCTGGGCACAAGAAACCTACAGAGAAATGAAGTGTAGTGAGAGATGTGGAAAAAGTTGGAGCTCACCTGCTGCTTACTGCAGTGACTTATAATGGCATTTACTCCTTCCAGCACAGCTGCTGAGCCTGACTCTTCAGTGTCTATGATGCTCCTCAAGGCCAGAGCCAGAGCACTGTTGGAAGGATCTGCAATTATACTTGGACTGTCCAACAGCTTTGTCTGCTTATCAATGTGCACAATTTGCATGGACCTATTCAGAGAGAAATGCACCGTGAATAGATTATCAATGAAGGACTGGTAATGGTGAGGGATGCAAGACACAAAGCTCAGTGTTGGATTGAATGTACTTCACACAGAGTCAGCTTCAGTGTTTTGTCATCATGTGCTTTGTGTAGGACAGCAATCTAAACATACAAAACCAGTAAGTTTATACACTGTGTCCTCTGGTGAGAGCTTGCATCACACAGAGCAGTATCTTTCATCTTGCAAATTGAAATGTGCATTTAAAACTGCACACCTTGCCTCCTAAGAGATCAGAACACAAACAAACTCAAGGTAACTGGAACACAACTGGAAGGCAAAGGAACAGCTTTTATCAGACTCAACTTACTTGGTAACACCTCTTGCTATGCCAACGTTGCAAGCACGCACTCCTTTGAGGCTGTTGATGATGCTGCTCTTTCCTACATTAGGGAAACCTGAAGAAAATCATATAAATCCTTATAAGTTAAATAAGAAAACTCAGCCTTCGTAACACTGATCAAAACTGCTTCTTCCAGGTGTCTTTGCTACGGTACATTGTCAGTGTGAGATCAGAGTTGGATCTGAAGTCTTCATTACAGAAGTAAGACAAATACTGTGTCCTCATTTCTCACACTGGTGCAGGGATTAGAAACCCCCTTAGCAAACTATGTGTAAGCAGTTTTACCCAGTTTATAATACAGGATCCCAAAGCTTCATGGCAGGAGAAGGAAACTCCTCCTGTCTTTCCAAACACTTACCTACCACCCCCACCTGAATGACTTTGTTTTGAGTCTTGCCATGCTCCTGAAGAAGTTGCAAAAGGCATTTGCCCCCAAAACTTTGAGAGGTTTTTGCTAAATCAACACGTGCACGTCTTCTTGTGAACTGTTCCTGCTACAGGATTCAAAGGCAAAAAAACCCCATGGTCAGGAGCTATTTAGGAAGATAAAATACATACACTTAGATTTATGGATCTACTATAATTTCAATAGCAAGAATTCCCCCACTGTACTGCAAAGCTCAGTCCAAGTGTAAAGCCATATCAGTCACAGCAGTGTAACCAAACCAGGGCAAAAGGAATTTTAAAGAACAAAGAATTGCCATTTCTCAACATGTTTCAACATGTATGATTGAAAACACACAACTTACTCATGAGGCAGCCTGCAGTGCTCTTACCATAGACTTGTCCTTCATCATTGTTGCTGATTTAAAAGCAACTGTTGGAAACTCCTTCTTCAAATAATTCAACCATTTCTCTAAGTTGTCCTTTGGCACTAAATCTGGAAAAAGAACAGTTCTTTCACTCCTGTGAATCTTAAATGTCACTGTGTATAGGAAATCTCATGTGGAATCAGAAACCAGGCTGCATTTTGTCCTTTTGGGATGTTCCTTTCTGACAAATAGTGTTTGGCTGAAAACTAAAGTACTGGGCACATTCCCCAAAGGCATCCAGTGTCTCCTCTTCCAGCAGAAGACATCACAATTACATTTCTTGCCCCTGCTTTATGTTTTTAATGCTGGGGTCTCGCTAGAAGACTTTGTATGATACAGAATGGTATTTTGTGAAGGATTATCCCACCATCCCTGCAAAGGCTACTCTAATACAAACTTCCCTTTGCTCTTGATATTTTTTTTTTTTTTAGCTGCTGGTAACTCAGTAATTTCTAGCTTTTTTAGTGAGCTCAGAGTTGGAACATATGTCTTCAATGGAATCTCAGATTCCTTTAAAATCTTCTTCATAGCTCACCTACCACAGAAGCACACAGTGGCCAAGTAACACTTCAAGAAAACCTGCGTTTCTTACCAATTTTGTTCAGAACCAACAGCAGCTTTTTGTTTCCTCCAGAGCAAGTGACAGCTTGCTCCAGCTGAGGACACCGGCTGCCCATTGGGTCTCTTGCATCTAAAACCTCCAGAACCACATCTGAGGCCTCAAGCACCTGGGCCAGACAAAACAGAAGACACTCAAATAAAGCATCCACATAACAATCCTGGAATAGCAGTGGCTTATAAAAGTTACTGTGTTGTGAACACTTTCTGTTGTAAAATCCCTTACTTCATTCAGTGTTGAAGTTTATCAAAGGGAACCTTCATGCTTTCTGCACAGTAATGCAAATAAGGAAAATAACAAGTGATCTCACTGCTGACTCATCAAATTATATAAAAATAGTCAAAACATTTCACCTTCTTGAGCTCCCTGCAGAATGATTTCTTTGAATTTTTATTCAGCAGCTTGTTAGTCTTTTCTTTAGGTTTGCCAGAGGATTCCTGAATGCAAATAAAAATGAAAAGGAATGATTTAAATGAGAATTAGTGTATAACACTCATGCGAATGTACACCATGAAAATATAACATTTAACATGCTGCTTGACAAGGTGCAGTTTCAGGATGACTTCTATAAGCTTCAAAGAATCAAAATCATACCAGACACCCACCTTTCCCTCTGCTTTTTCCTTGATTTTGGCTGCATTCTTTTTAGCTTCCAGTTTCCTCTTCTTTTCATGTTCTTTCTGTCTCTTGAGCTTCTGCTTTTGTTTCAGTTCTTCAAGCTGATTGCAAACAAAACCCAAGCCAGATAAAACATCTCTGAAAAGGGTAAGGAAGACTGTTCTTTCTTCCCATTTCCCTATTTCTGACCCAAGTTCCTGAGACAGCTAAGTGAGATGTCCTGGCTGTCCAAGTGAGTCTGGGAACTCTCTTTTACACCCTACTCTGAACAGAATCCTTATTTTCTGTATAACCACATAATGCCAAGATTTAACTTTTGGCACCGATGGGACATCTGTGTATCTCAGCACCTGATGATTACATTAGAAATGACTCTTCCAGCATGTTTATACATACAGTGAGGAAATCAAGCTTCAAAATAAACGAGCAAGTTGTTGCACACTGTACAATGCTGGAAATAAAAGATTTTATTTTTCCAAAGTATGTGTCTATTAGAACCATCTACGATCTACAATGATTGCACCTCTGGGTGCAGAAATGGTCTCAGTTCTTGCCTCTTTACCACAAACTGTATTTTACCCTCTGCTTTCTTTGCTCTGCTTCCCGGAGCAGCTCTTCCTTAAACGGTGCAGCACTGGGAACTCCGGGATCTTTCTTGGGCTTTTTGTGTCCACGTTTCTTGGCCTCCTTCCTGACTTTCCGGTGGTGTTCTCTGATCTGGAGATGGGAACAAGAATACTTTTTCAGTCTAAGCCCCCCCCCAAAAGCTACAGAGTAAAACCCAGCACATTTCTGACGGGGTTGACTTGTTCTGATTCCGTAACGTGGCATCATAAAGCTACACTTGCACGTACCAGCCCCAAACAACGCAAAACACGACGATGTAAAAAGCCTACGCTCCCTTCCACACTGGACGGGAAACTCCTTATTGGAGTCCAAACTCTTTAACGTGCAGCAGAACACCCTTACTGTGCACATGAATGTGTACCACATATTTCCACAATAACATACAAAAATGCTTTTGGTGTTAAATCAGTTAACAGGGAGCTTTAATTAGCACCAGGCCCCCCCGCGCCCCATCCTGCCCCGCACGGCCGGGGACTTGCCTTCTTCTGGATCTTGTAGCGCTTGTGGCAGGTCAGCCTCTTGCTCGCCTTCCTCAGCTCTGCAACGCACCGTCAGCGCCCGTCAGGGACCGCCGAGTACCGGCACCCACCCCCGGGACAGCCCGGGGACAGCCCGGGGCCGCCGAGTGTTCCCTCGAGCATCCCGCGCGCCCGGGGACGGCCCAGCTCCCGCCGCCACCGTTCCCTTGAGCTCCGGTGTCCGATCACCCCGCCGTTCCCTCGAGGCCTGGTCCCCGATTCCCCCCCCTCCGCCAACCCTGTTCCGGTGCCCGATTCCCCCGTCCCGGCCGTCGCCGCTCGCTCGGCCACAGGCGGCTGCCATTCCACGTTTGACGGTCGTGCTCCCCCCCC
>WEIV01008084.1:1142-17723 GCA_013390005.1 Calyptomena viridis
AAAACAAGTACTCATTGTTTATAGTAGTGTGTTCCCAAACACAGCGATAAGTACTGTTTGCTAAGCACTGCTGCAGGCAAACTCTGTGACCTGCGTAGGACAATGTTACTCAACAGCTATTTTTATAGCATGCACTATGTTTCTATAGCATGCACTACATTTCTATAGCATGCACTACATATATATATACACATATANGTTATCTCATAGCACTGCTAAGGCTGCTGCAGGCTCAGACAGACCCAGTAAAAGTGGGAAGTGTCCTTGCAGGGGATTGGCACTAGATAATCTTTAGGGTCCCTTCCAATCCAGGCTATTCTATGATTCTAATTAGTACTGATGTCCTTCAAGTGAAAAAAGAATAGTAAAGGCAGGTTCATTGTTTAGAGGCTGGCATGGGTTATAGAATTCAGATCCCTTCACTGGATATCACTTTAGCTTGTTGTGGTGAAAATAGCTATGCCTTCAGGTAAGCAAAGGGAATCATGTACAGTTCAAACTCCAGATCTTACTACCCTATGTACTAAGGGTCATCATCTACATCGTCCTGTAGACTGGAATAAATGGGGATCTTGTTCAGGAGAAGAAATCCCTTTACCACAATCCATCTTGCCCTTACTGAGGCTAACAACAAGTTATGACCATTAATTTTTAACATCTTAATCACCGACACAGTACGATGATGCCCATGCTTTGCAATTACCTTGTACATCTTCTCCTTTGGGATGTCCCTTGCTCAAAACAGCCTCATTCTTTTCTGAGACCAGCATAACCAGTGACAGGATGAAAAGAGATGAAAAGGAGGAATGGCTCTGTTCCTGGCTGTCTGAGTCTAGTTTGATTCCACCATTTCTCAATTGGAGACATGATCAAAATGACAAAACACCTAGGAAATGTTAGTGTTATGGCTGACACTCCACATCCTGCCTGCTGCCACAAAAATGCGCACTGTCATTAGAGATATGAACTTGTGAGTGAAAGTAGAGGGAAGGCATTTGGAATCTCCTGGCCTTTGTCAGTTTGCATCAAATCTTTTGTTTCACTGGCAATGTTTAAAGGAAATTTAGATTTATCTATTTTTGCACTGAATTTCATGCTGGTTCCTAAAGCAAAATCAAACCATTTATAGAAGGTTATGAAACATGCAATGCTTTCCCAGGAGACAGACCATTCTCTCTAGGAACATCTTGTTTTGGCTCCTGCAAATGCATATTTCAGATCCACTTATACATGTATTTATGCATTTTTTAAAAGCTTCTTTTTTGGTCTATTAAATACATTTTCTGGGTCAGGCTGTGTCTTCGTAGCCCCACTCTACACCAATCAGGTAGGATCTTGACTAGCATTTTATTCCTATATCTATGTCTCCTAGCAATCTGTGATATCAAACATTCAGCTTTGAGATGTCACAGCAGGATTGAGTCAACATTTGTTTAAAGCCACTGGAAATAGTTCTGACAATTAGTAGAAACAGCAAAGGAAATTCAGTCAGGCACATGCAGAGGCAGCAAGCAGGAAGGATACAGTAAATTTGTCATGCAAGCTTGGTGAACTTTAAAGGATTTCCCACTGTGTAAGCTTTGTCGTCTTTAGTTAGATTAGAGAGAATCAGCTTGACACTTTGATTAATATGAACACAAAGGGGCTTTAAAATAATTAGCAACTCTGCACTTCACTCCACCTCTTGAATTTGAGGTACTCGGAGAACTTCAGGAACAGTCACTTCTGTCCGGTAGTGATGCTGCTATCAGTGCATTCTTATTTTGGAGGTAGGACTGTTAGACACAATGGACGTGATGTGACCAAGGTTGCAGGAGCCTAGGAGAGCTGCTAAGGGACCCAGGGTTATGTTGCTATTTGGTTATTGCTTTTCAGACTCATTGAGACTGAATACTGGATTTTTTTCAATATAGTTTTCAAATAAGACTATTCACTTTGGGAAACAGAATAATCCTCCTTCTATTATTATTTGCCCAGATAACGTCAGAGAACTGCACCTCTTCACTCATTTGCTTTTATCTATTGAATGAGAATAAAGTCACTTCGCTTTCCTTGAAAATTGCTTGTTGTTGTCTCTGATAAATTAGAGATCATCACACCAGTAGGATTTAATTTTTGTTTTTCTCCATCATAAAGATATGCTAGAATTTATTTAAAATTACTGTTACAGTATTCCTCCGTAATGGCAAGGGGCTCACATAATGTTGCCCTCACAAACAGAGCTCAGGAGGGGGAATGATAATATTGTACTGCCAAAACTCTTTCTCTTTAGCACTTCACGAGGCCACAGTGCCTTTTGTACTTTCTTTCATGATACTTTCATAGCATGGGGTGCAGATGCTCTATTTACATAATGCCTGAGCAAGAGCTTTAATTGTCCTTCAGAAAGAAAGAAGAGACAGAGGAGGGGGAGACCTTAGGGACTACAGCTCGTCCTATGAGGAAAGCAAACCTAGTGTTCTTCTTCCACGCTGCTCTGAGGGCATAACTATCACTATCCTCATTGAGCTTCTAGCCCAGCACACAGCAGACACCCTTTTCCCTAGTTTGCTAGTGGTACCACTTACAGCCGGGCACGGGAAAGACGAGATCTGCAGTAAAGGCGGCAGCACCTCCACACAGCCAGCTGCTGACCCTTATGAACAAGAGGGTTAGTGCAGTGCTTGCTGGAAAGCCTGACCTCAAAGGGAGGCTGTGAGGCACAAATGTGGAACTTAATTGCTATGGTGCCTGGCTCATAAGGTTGGGGGTTTTTTTCCTTTGTAATGTACCCTGAGATGACTGAAGTACCTGCTGGCAGCCATTTCCTCCTCTGTGCCTGACAGAGAAGACATGCTGCTCTTTTGTGGTGACTTGGCTTTTGCTTGTTCTTGGGTTTTGTGCTCTCCAAATCAAAAGTAAAAGCCTGTCTTATTCTTAAATAACTGCCTTATTCTTTTCCTTATTGAATATCCCACTACAGGCAGAAGAATAGTTCAGGAATTGGTTAAAAGCATCCTGGCAGTGAAATACAGCTTTGTTTTACTCTGCTTTCTTCAGACAAAGTGTTTGCAGTTTTGTGTGTTATACTCGCAGATATAAAGACACAGATGATTCTGTAAAATTAAGACAGTGATTTGGAGTCTCATACTGCTCACAGATATTGGAATTTCTCATGTCTGAGGAAGAAAAAACAAGTAAACAGAAAGGGGGAAATGCATGGTTACAATACAAGCTATCATCTTATGCCCACAAGTGATCCTACTGAATTGCAGTAAGGTACTACTAAATAGGAGTAAGGGTAGAGAAACCTTAATTGGGTGGTAGAAACGTGCAGATGTGCAAGATAGAGTGGTCTGGAGTTGATCAGTGGGTAGAAGTTGTGAAATGGATCCCCAGACAGAAAAGCTTCTGTTGGTTGTTTTGTTACAAAAAGTTGTTTTACTCTGAAGACTGTCTTGATTCCTTGTAAAGAATGGTCAAATCTTTCATTTTCAGATGTATCTCCTGTTTATTGTGTCCAGAAAAAGACTACCTGGTCAGACAATGACTAGGTTGTTATCATTTTCCCATGATGTTAACTTTGACTTGTGGCAGTGGTTTGGTAGCCTTGGGATCATTGTAGCTTTCCCCCTGTCCTGCCTCGCTCCTTCTTCAGCCCAGGCATTGCTTCAGCCTTGAGCACCGGTGGGAGGAGGCTTCTTCAGGGCTTGCAAAAGGGATGAGTGTGCCCCTGCACTCCCCCGGGGGATAGGCTGAGGGAAACGGAGGACAAGGAATGCTGGTGGCTCTCCATGGTTATATATAATATAAGTTTATTCACTCCAGAGGAAACAGGTCTCGTGGAGGGTCCAAGCTTATCAGGACTAACCAGGGAAGAGCCCTTCCCATTTCCAGCCTATGGTTCTTATAGGGGGCTCCAGCCAATGGGAAGGGAGGACAAGGGAAGGGGACAAACCATCTGGGGTGAGGGGTAGGGGACATAACAGAACGTATCAATTAACAGAACAATAATATACAGAGAGAAATATATGCTAATCACACATTACCACAGATCATGTCTGCTCTGCCTCAGGAAGAGACACAATGACAGATAACACAAGCATGTGGTACAGAGATCACCAATCTTTCTGTGACTTCCAGATCAGAGGGAATAAGTATCTCAGGAGAATATCAATATAACTTAAAGCCTGTATCTCCTGAGACCTTCCGCCTGCTGCCTCTTTCCAAGAGAGAGGGTGCTATTGGTTTGCTCAGGAAACCAGAGAACAAATGTTGATCTGTTGTTTCTCTCACATGCCGTCTGAATTTCAAGCCTACATGAAATGAAGTAGGGGTTTGCAGGACTGTGTCTAGTGGGGCTGAGAGCCATGCTGACACAAGCTGTCCTGAGAGCTGACCTTTCCAGGTGGTAGCTTCAAGCACTGTCTATGATCCATGAAGAACATATGCTTTTTCTCACTCAGAAGTTTTTTTTATCCTAGCACCACACTCAAGTTCACCAGAGAAAGTCATTAAGTCATTACAGGGTTAGGTGATCTGCATTCATCTTTTCAGGTCTGGAAAGAAGGTGTCCACCTGCAAAGCCTTTCAATTATCAGTTTAAGTATCAAGCTCAAGTATCAGTTCATGTATAAAGCTTGCTGACTTATTTTCAGAGCAGTATCTTGTCCAGATTCACTGCCTGACAATCCTTGCTAGACTTTTAATTTCTTTATGTCTTTCAGTCCTATACTTTTTGTCCATTTTTTCATTTCTCCTGCCCAGATCCTGTCGTTCTGCTATTCCTTAAGGATGCTTCTCCTATGCTCTTGGTTTCTTTAGCAGCTTTTATCTGAGACACTCGTGATTTATTTTTCTTTAATATCCTTTTTTTTAGTTCTCTTCTCTCACCAAAACATAAGCAACCTTCTAGTGGAAGGTCAAATATGACAGCAAAGTTCAGTGGCACAGAAAGTACAAAATTATTGCAAGAAAAAAAGAAAGCAAAATGGAACTGCTCTGTAAGAAATGCATGTCTCTTAAAACACACCATACCATTGCTACACACTAACTAGACAACAAGGAAGAAGGAACCTTAGACCTCCCTTCAAATGGAAATAATTCCTTTCTGGTGACAAAATTACATTTTCTCCTAATTGTATGGTTTGTTTTAAGTAGAAATAGAAGTGACAGTAAACATCTATCAAAAACAGTTTAATTAAAATGTTAAATACCCTTCCATAGAGAAATCTTCTTTCCCAGCAATAAAACCTCACTACAGAGTTAATTATTAAAAGTAATGTATTTGCTTCTCTACGTCTGTATATAAGAGATTAACATATTAATGGGAATGTAATTATGTTATAAAACTCCTTTTTATTTGCACTAGGTTTCAAGATACAATGTTTCAATGTCATCTGATATTTTTCTTCCTTTATAACCTCAAGCGTACAGGGCAAATCTTTTATTATGATGATTATCATGGTAAAATAGGAATTTTGAATGCCACAAAAAAGAGAATTTTCCTATTCCTTCATTTTATCTAAAGGAGTTGAGTTAATCTTTTAGAATACTTGCAGTGTGTTTTCTTGTAGGCCTTGTTCCATAAATATTTGCTTACTGGCAAACCAGATGAATAAGAGAACATGAAGCTTTTTCCTTTCCCATTACAGGTATAAAGTTCATTCCTCCCTTTTCCCGTAAGAAGCTGCCAGAGTGTGTGCTATGAATTTTGTGATCTCAGTTCACACCACCCAAAACATGTATCCACAGCACTGAAACTAACCCACACATGCCATAGCACTCATGTCACAGATGCAGAAATACTGGTTCATGTTGACATAATGGCCTGGTGCTTAATAATGATAATATCCCTGCAACTCAGTTTGAAGGTTGTTCAGCTTTCACTGCTGCTGCATCCCTCCCGTGGTGAGACAGGAGAGAAAATTAGCTGCCATCTCTGATCAGCACAGCCGTGCAGAGGAGATGTCCACACCACGAAAACTTTCAGGTTAGGGCTGGAAATATAGTTCTGGACTGTGGTCTTATGCAAAATCCAGATATGACTGACAAGCAAAAGAGTGTTATATTGCCTCTAGGGAGGAGCTGCTGCTGGTTGCCTGATGTAATGAATTGCTGGCTTGTTCAGAGACAAGAAATTGATAATTAGAGGCATCTTTTCTATGTGCGGAAGTATTTGACCTCAGTTGCTGCTGAATTCTGGGCTCAGCTGGATCAGGGAGCTGGACTGTCTCTGACAAAGGTAAATTATTTTGTTTCCAAGAGAGGCAGTGGATCCCATTTCTCCTTGTTGTGCAGGATCTGCAGGAATCTAATGGAATCTCTTGACCAGTTGTTATGTCAGGCCTTTGGAAATTACAGCAAGAGGTCTGTCCATTTGGTAGCCCATAGCTTCAACTATCCCAATCTGCAATTCCAAGATAATGACCACATCCACAGGTTGTCACTGTCCCTGGATGGTCTTTGGTAGGAAGAGTCTTAACATTTATACTTCTCAGAGCATCTTACTCATATTTTATTGGATTTCTGGCAGCTGAGGGAAGAGAACAGAACAGTATTATGGATAAATTATTTGATACCTATAATGACAGTAAATTTGTCATCCCATTCATTCTGAAATGATTTCATGACTTTCCTGAAATTTCAGTAGTTATTTTCCTCCATGATCTTGCATTACTTCAGCATGCCTTCTGTTTCCCATTTCAGAAGGAGCTCTCTCTATCTCTTTAAAATCTTTCCTTATGAAAACACAAATTTTTTCTTTCCTGAGACTCCCAGGGCAGCCCATCCACCTCCCTCCAAATGAATTGGTCTCCAAGTGAAGAAAGAGCATGCTGGATAGATTCAGATGCAGGAGGAGCCCAGGGGCCCCATGAGTGGATCTTCTCTCCTGGCAGGGGGCAATGCTGAATCAACAGGACTGAGCGGTGCATGTAAGGCTACAGCTTTTGTCACAGTAAACCCGAGTTTTCTGGGAAAATAAATATTTTAAACACAAATCTTCTTAAGTTGTGGGAAATCCTGTCAAAGGATCTAAAACTGATTTTACACAGAATGAAAAGCAGTAGTTTAAATACCTAGTAAAAGGCAATGGGCAAGTAAGTGCATAATGCATTGGTACATCACATGGAACAAGCTGTAGATTTGGGCTAAAGGAAAGCAGGAGGAAATCACAGTAAGCATATGCACTCTCTCAGTCAAAACTTCATCTCGGTCAATAGGAAAAATAGTTCCTTTGATGCAAGCCCCCTCAAATGTGAGTTTAGCAGGGCAAAGAAAAGATGAAAAATAGAAGATAGACTAGTGTGGAGGGATTAAAATGAAACAGGATGTGCAGTGCAAATGATACCCTGTGGCTCCCTCCCTATCCCACAATGGGGCAGAAGCCTTAGAGGCAAAACCTGAGTTTCTACTGTCCCATAGACAGTCCTTTCCTCATGATTTTATCTGCAAGGGAAATGGTTGCCCTAGGTGCCTTGCTTGGTGTCATAACACCTCATTTCTCTCCTTCAGAAGCAGAAGCAGTAACGTGTCTCACCAGAACACTGACAGACAAGGGCTGAGCACTCAGCCTTCACCAGATGACCATAATTTCTACTACTTGGCCGCCCTTTTATTGTAGAGTCTGCAAATGTCTAGGCACATTTTGCATTTTGCAGGGATCTTGGATCCTGTTCTCTGTCTCAGTTCTTTTAGGCTTTGCTTGCCCTACCTGAGAAATTCTCTGATATTGCTACCTTGTTTCAGCTGAGAAGAAATTTGTGGTATGACGGAAAATCTGGACAAGGAGGACCCACTATGCTTTGCTTCATTTTCAGCACTGCGTTACCCAAGCTCTTCAACAACATTAGAGGCACCCAAAGTAACCTTGGTCACTGGAGCCTAGTCTTTTCTTTTAGTTGACTTTGCCTCAGATGGGAATTCATTAAGAGTGGAGAGAATACAGCTGGAAGGTTCTAGGGAAAATAGAGAGTCGTGCAATTCTGAACTAAATTCAAATACCAGGTGGTTTTGCTGTTATGCCAAAGCAGTCCATTAGACCTGTCAGTCAGAAACATACATGAATTTTTAGAGAATAGAGGGAACCATTGGCAGTTCGGAAGAAGTCTTGCATTTCAAAATTAATTCTCTTTAGGAAAAATGATTGCTCTAAGATCCCCCTTGGGTGCAATAACTTCTCATTTCTCTCTCCTAAAAACAGTAGTATTAATAGAACGCATCATGGAATTGAGAATTCAACCTTCCTCATTGAGTTATCACTTCTTTAATCTGCTTTTGTAATTTAATGGGGAGTTTTTATTAAAAACATTTTTTAACTATGTGTACACACAGCCTTCACATAGTTACATGCATTTTTACTGTGCATTTTTAAAAAGCTTCCTGCTTTTTGGGAAGGTGCCCTACTTATTTGTATTTTTGATTATAAATCAGTGTGTTACAATCACATTTTTTTTCTCTCATGGTGCTTTCTTCAAACTATTTGAATCTCTTTGCAGCTTTTATCCAGGCATCAAAGATCCACTGGTTCTTGAAGCTATGTCAAGTTATAGTTGCCTCTCAGACCTTGAGGTTATGCTCTCTCCAGGAAGATGACCAGGTTCCTCCAAGATACAGGGCTCACTGCCCATGTCTGCTCTTTCTGCCTCTCATGAGGAGTCTGGAAAACATGTGTCAGATGGTGTCTTTGAGGGCCAATTACAATCCCCTCCAGGTTCATTTTCTTTCTCCCACCAACTTCAAAGGGTAAATCACACACCCTTCAAATGCCTTTCCACAAACTGTCCTGGGGAACAGATGGGGTGGCACATGGGAAGTTCACCCTTCTGCTCCAAAAACTTGTTTCTCTTCCCTTTGATGCTACAGTCAAAAACATATTGTTCTGCATGGGCAAGAATTCTTCCAGTGGCAAACAAAGTAATGACAATAAAATACTTGGGAGGCCCTATAGTGAACAATTAGTATTCCAAACATGAAATTAATTTGTCCTGCAAATATAGGAGCATTGTAATTTGGTTCACTTTTATTTTATTGTCAGATACAATTCATTTTCTACATGATTTTATGGTTGGATAGGATTCATTAGAAATTTTCCCCAAACTACCTCTATTAAATGAAAGAGTGAGGGCAAGATCCTTTCTATTCTTTTCACTGCAAATGTCATGCTGGCTTTTCTCCTGCAAATGAGCCTTAACTCTAATCTATCCACACACAATGCTTGGCTCTGTAGCCTTAGATTTTTTTTCTAAAGTTTCATTTTAATTTTCACTGATGAAGAAGATATTGCTCTAAAGATATTCAAATAAAGACAGAAAAAAAAAGAAAGAGAAAAAAGGCAGCCAAGGTTGCTGAACTATTGGGTGAATAGACAGTCTCTCTTCTTTTATGTCAGATTCTCAAAACTTCCTTGAAGTCAGTTTTAATCAATTCTGTGCACTGTCCCTGTCTAAATAAGTGGTAATCCTTGAACAGAAAGTGTGTGAAGATTTCTATTTTGGAGAAGCTACATAAGCAAGAAAGTACCAACAGTCAGACACCCCTCAAATGCTCAGCCATGACTCTGCTGTCAGCTTCCTCCATATTGAGACAGATGGTAAGAAGCACATCACTCTTTTCTACAGAAAGGATGAGAAGTGCTGTGAAAGACATCTTCCACCCCCCTGTGAAGGCAAAGTGTCTCAGCAACATGTCTTTGTGATCAGCCCCTCTTCAGCTACCATTTTCTGCCAGGACAAAGGTCATCGCTTTAGTTTGTGTATTTCCTAATTCACTTTCATGCACTGTTTTAGTTTTTTGGGGAATTTTTCTTTGTTTGTTTGCTCTCTTTAGCTATCAAAAAGTCTCCTATTAATAATATATTACTAATTTACTCTCCAATCTCTTACCAGAAAGGCAGAAAAGAAAATATTCCATGCACACAAGAAGCTGTGCCAAATAAATAAATAAATAAAAAGTGACTGCGTCAACCATTTCTGAAAGTCAATGTACCTTAAAAGCATTTGCAATTCCTTATTGCTCCTCTGCTTGAGCCAGGCAGCCTGAAGGGTGCCCTGGCAGGGGCTTGGTGCTCAGCCTACATTCGCAAGGCTGAGGTTTGTGGGGCAGGAGCAGAGATTGGGACAGGGACCCTGGCAGCAGGGGAAGGGCTGGCTCTGGAGGAGCTGCTGCAGAGATGTACTCCCCAAGGGGTCTGCACTGAGCAGAGGCAGGTACTGGGCATTCCTGTTTAACAAGGAATCATGACCCTGTGTTTAAAGCAAAATGATCTTTGTGCTATGTGATGCAAGTCCTCTGTGACTTTGAGAAAGTCATGTCAGCCTGCAACCATAAATATTTATATGCCTCAGATGTATCAAGAGACTTAATGAATTGCAGTCAGGGGTGGGAGTGGTGGTGAAGGAGGCTGCAAGCTGCATACCTCTGGGTTGTGTAGTGGGATTTCTGATGACAAAATAGTGCAGGAATGTGGTATGGCCACCTTGGCTCTCACTGCAGCTGCCCAGCTTACATCAAAGTCAGTGTCAGGTAGATGTCAAAATACCTTGAAAGATTTGGGCTTAGTCTGACTTCCTTTTGAGTCCCACAGGATGGCAATTGGATCTGTATAAGTGTCACAGCAGAGCTGACCTCTCTGGTACAGTCAGTCTACACATGGCTGTGACAGGTTGACTCTGGCTGGGTGCCAAGTACCCGGACAGTCTCTCGCCCCTTCCCTTTACCAATAAGACGACAGCAACTCGTGGGTGTTAAGACAAGGCAGTTTGATACAAGCGAGAAAAAAGATTTGCGCGTGCAGGAAGCAAAGCAAAGGAGAATCTAATCTCTACTTCCCATTCCATGAGGTCAGCTGGCATCCCGAGAAGCAGAGCCCTACGTGTTGGTTGTCCCTTCAGCAGGCAGCCATTGGAGACAACCCCGTGCCCCCACCCCTGCTGTTCTTTTATATCTGAGCTGACGTCATATGGTCTGGAATATCCCTTTGATCAGTCTGGGTCACCTGACCTGCTCGTGTCCCCTCTGCCTCTCCCTCACAGCAGTCAAAACAGTGGAGTGTTGTCTCCTAGCACTGCTAAGGCTGCTGGGGCTTGGGTAGACACAGTACAATGGCTGATGACATGGAAACAGCCAGCACCAGCATCACCTGAAACTTGTTGAAAAGGTCTGTGATCAATCTGAAACCCCTGGATCTAGTATTTATGTTTGAGTGTATTTTTAGCATAAAAGGAGGAAAAAAATTAGGAGATGTCAATAGGTGTAGGTGTACAGTTCTAGCCTAGAACTGCTTAGTTCACATTTTGTGTATGTCAGTCCTTGGCAAAAAGCAAGAGTGCATAATATGTGCTAAATTTCTTTTCTTCACTAACTCATTGAACTTCAATGTCTTTCTTCAAAGTAAATGTTTGCTTATTTACAATCAAACATATAGAAAAAATCTGTAGCTGGCAAGTGAAATATTACTCTGCCTCACAGACTTCCTATTCAGGAGAAAGTGAATGCCTTGAGTTACAGGTAACATAATAAGTAGCAAAACAAAAAAGGACGAGTTCTCATTTTCCAGGAGAAGGTAAAAAGGATGACATTAATGCTAAGAATCAAAATGAATCTTTGTCTTTTCCATGGCCAAATGCTGGTACACTCTGATCCTTTGGCTACTGTTGAAATTTGTTGCAGATTTGACATGGTCTATAATTAGTGACTATCAACCCCATGGCCAAGGATTTGCTTTCTTGGCCAGCATGATAGGGCCTGAAATAGAAATCCTGATAATTAAATGGCATAAATTCATCCTAGGAGGTGGTGAAATTTCCTGCTGTGTGTTCTGAGCCATTAACCTCAAAACAGAGAAATTCACTGAAAAAAAATTTAATAAAAATAAACAATAAATAAGTAAAAATAGATATTGTTAAGCTGTTCCTTGTTCTGTTATTATTTATGCTTTTTATGAACCTGAACAATTTTCATGGCATTTTCTGACAACGAACCCTTTAGTCTTCATATCTATATTTGATTGGACAGCTGCATTCAAATATTGTCATGTCATGAGTTCAATTCAATCGTATTTGAAGAGGATGAGGAGGTTAAAAGCTCACATGTGTTGTCCTAGATGTTTTTTTCAGAAGCATGTTCATTTAGTTCACCTTGCTTTTGGAAAACTAAAGCATTCTTACTGATCAGTGGACCAAATCTATGCTACACAGAACCATAGCACAATTATGAAATGACTCTACGGTGTGACTAGAAATGACAGCAGAGTATTGGGATGTCCTCTGGTTCTTCCTCAGATGTAACAGAAGGCCTCATCTGGAGCTGTGCTGGTGGAAGCTTTTCATAATAATCCTTTTCACTCTATAATGACTTATCTATAGCTACTGCAGTCTGAAAGCTCATCTGTTCTCTGCTATCAATAGCTAACCAGCTCTCTAGTGTTAATTCTATTGCTGGCAGCAGTTGCAAAAAAAACCACAAAACCTGTGCTGCCTACAGCAATGTGCAGTCTTATCAAGCCAGAAGACCAGACAATGTATAAAATTTTATTTATGAGTAGGTACAGTTACAGGTCCCAAGTATATTGGATGGGGCTATAAGGGTGACTTGAGCACTAGCAATTTGTCCTTTGCACAAAATCCCGAAATTTACCAAGTGAACAGGTATTTCGGCCTCTGAGATGGCAGCCTTGCCTTCTTTTTCACCTAAGGCAATCTAATTTTATGGTCTTTATAGATGAAAATAGCATTGTTATTTCTTCACTCTATCTGTAATACTTAGCTCACCTGCTTCTTTCTCTCTTTTAGCAGACTATTTTGACAGCAACCTGTGAGATAAGGGGGTGTTATTAGGATACTGAAGTTGCTGCCTAGTGAGAATACAATGGCCTAAAAAATTACAGGGAGGAAAACCAGAGGAAGCTGCTCAAGTTGGACACTGATGGGAAATACCTGCTTTGGTGCTGGTCACTAATTTTTTTATGGAGTTTCAGTCTAAGAGTAAGAGGTAAGGAGAAAGACTTGAAGAAGTGGAGAAAATATTTAAAGAAATACATCAAATACACCAAGGCATGAGCTCAATGATGCATCAAAGTATTATTTAAGGGATCTGGGCATTCTTTTGAAGTGTATTGGTGATTTTCAGCAAGAATACTGAGTTTTCTGTGCTTATGCTCAGCTATACATACAAGAAAATTTTACTTTATTTTATGTTTGGATTTTAGTATACCTGCATGTATTTTGACATTTGTATGCTTTGAAGTTATTACCATGCAGGAGAAAATGGACTAGAAGAGGCCATTTCCATGAGTCATTTAATAAATCAGCACAGCAAAGGTGGACATTTTAATGACCTATTCAAGATGTTGAGCCGTGAACTTAAACACATTAGCTGTGTCTCATTATATGTAAAACAAACACACAAAGTTAAACATCTTGAGTGGTAAACATATGCATTCATATATTATTAACCAACAATCTGAAAATGCAAAGCTCTTTGCAAAGTTCTGGAAAAGGAAGGAAGTGGAGCACTAAGGCATGTTTTGTGTTGGGAAGGTCATAGTTTTCAGAAGACTCTGTACTGGGAAGGAGGCAGGGCTGCCTGTGGGAGAAGAGTGCTTGGTGCTCAAGGTGTTTCACCAAGGAGGTGCCAGCAATAGTAAGGAGATAGATAGGGTCAGCAGAAGCTGCAGAGCAGCAGGCATGAAGGGACAGAATAGAGTCCACAAAGTACTTTTCAAGCCAGGACTCATTGTCTGTTTTTCCCTGGATTTTAGTATTCCATTACAGTAGTCAAGACACTGTGTCTGCACCTCCTACCCTTTCATGGAGCAGGGAGCATTTGGAATATGTGACAGAAATGTATAATTATCCCCAGCTGCACTACCTAAAAAAAGACATCCAATTAGCTTTTCATTAGGGACAAAAACCTGTATTTTGTCCCCCAGAATGTCTTTTATGTTGTAATGAACACAACAGTGCATCATATCAGTTAGCCTTCTCCTCAGTTAGCTTCTTCTCAGTTAGCATTTGTGTCTCAGGACCTAGGTGAAATCACATATCAGATGAATAATGAATGTACAGTAGCTGTATTTACCAGCACTGTTTTGTTTTATAAGACAGATTGCAGTCTCATGGTTTAAAAAATTCAGCTGAAGAATTTTTGAGAGATTAGTCTTAAAACTATTTATTCTTGTTTACAGAAGATTTAAGTAAAGAAGTAACTTTTGTACATCTGTTTGGCTGAGCATCCATGTTATGTATACAATGCAAACAACTCATTCATGTTTAAGAGTTGCATATAAATGCGGGTGATAAGAACTGTGCTTTTAATATTTGGAATCAGATTCTGAAATACAGGAAATAGCAAGACAGGGCAAAATTTAAGTGTCTTTTGAGGGCTGGACAACAACGGTTCTTGAAAGCATGGGGTGGGTAAGGTGTTTTGGTGGAGCAGAGAATAAAGGGGGGTTACTGCAGCTTATTCCTATTGCCCAGAAAAAGGCAGCTGCAAGACAGACAAATGTGAAGGATCACACTTTTTCACATGCTCAGACCAGTAAAAAGTAAGTCATCTGTCATCCTCAGCTATGAAGCCCTCATCTGTCTGTCAGGTGTCTGACCCAACAGAGATGTCTCCTCACACACAGCAACCCACCCAGCATCCTCACTTCTCCCTTTTCTCTCCTCAGCTCCAAGGCAGTGCCTACAGGACACACGCACACACCCCATCACTCGTCTCATCCCTTATTGTTTTTCCATGGGTCAGCAGTAATGTCCCTGCAAAATATGAAAGCAGTGCAATGATTTTATAATGGCTGTTGATAAAAACTAATGAACCATTGCAGGTACTCAGCAACAATAGGCATGGGATATCAATGAGCTATTCAATGCAATTGAATCACTAGACACTTAAGATGCATTCTTTTGCATTCCACCCCATACTCAGCCTGCCTAAACTAATTTCACTACCTACAGTTGCTCTGCAGACAGATATCGTGTGAATGTTTTTGTATGTTAGCCCTGTGTTGGTTTTTGATCAGCTTACATGGAGAAGAAAACCAAGACAGGATGTTTTGAGTCTGTTTACCCAGCTTTCATCTACTACCAATGATACACTGAACTGATTGAAATTTGAACAAAGAGAAAGCATATGTTTGCACTATGATTTTCCCTCTCCTAGCATATCTGAGATGATTTCTTACCCCTTACCCACAAACAACAGCACAGAGAGTGAAGATGAGCCCTAGGCTTAGGATGCAGCACCTGTGCTTTATAGGGGGGAAATAAGTGGTTTTGTGAAAGATCAGGGCAAATCAGGGACACCAAGGACAAAACAGACAGGAGCATTTCAAAGAATCAGCATGAGCACTAGAGATGTTTATTATCCCTTGCTAGTCCAAGGGTGTTGGTTTTTGCATCTACCATTATGGTATTGGAGTGACCTCTGTGGAAAAGGAACAGCAATGACAAAGCCAAAAAACAGACTAACTGGAGACTCCCCTTTTTTAGGACCCAAGTAGAGTTTAAGGTTGGGTTTGCAAACATGTTATTACATGGTATTATGGAAAGAGCCAATTAGATTTTTAGTCTGGAAATACTATTTTATTGAGGCAAAAAGAAATTTCATACAAAATTTCCTATTTATTTTTTTTAAAAACCGCTTTCTCCAGGAGACATTTCTAAAGCAAACATATTTTTATTTTAAATATTTCTGATAGATATCAACATAAAAGAGTTTTGAAAATATAACTTGGTTTTCATTCTTTCTGTTCTCTTCCTAGCGAAGACAGTAAAAGAAATTATTGAAGTTATTTTCTCTCCTTCCTTAATTTAATTGAAAGCTTTCATTATGCTTTTTTTTTTTTTACTGTGGACAAAATGAAAAATGAGATAATCTGAGGGGAAAGTTTGCAAATTAGATTTATTTCCAGAGGCCAATGCGATCTTCAGAGTATAGCTTGAACAAAGTCACTGCACCCTGATCTGTATCTGCTTCTGGACCTGTGAATTGGAGTTATCACTGTTTTCCTCACGGAAGTGCCTGGGACATGAAGATCTTGTATCATGTCTCCAAGATGCAAAGGGCTAAGCTGTCACTTTTAATACACATCTTTCAAATGGTCTTTTTTTTTTTTTTCCTGACTCTGTTTGGCAGTGATCAGTCTGGGGAGAATGGTGTAATGGTGTGTGTGGGAAAGACAGAGAGGGATTGCTGCGCTCTGCTAGCAGAAGTTGTGGGTTTTTCAGGATGAGTAGCTGCAGCTCACAAGCTTCATCTGCTGACTGGGGTTTTCCTCCCATTGAGGATCCTGGGCCAGAGAACAGGCAGTTGGGAAGACCTGGACCTTCTTCACTACCAGTCTCATGATAGCTCCCAAAGCCTTGCCTGGCAAGAGATCTGTTATATGCTGCATATCTCTGGGACACATTCCTGTCCTAGGCTCTTATTCCTTGTTTGTCACTATTTTTCAAACTGTCTCTACCCCTTTTAATCCTCTTTCATTGTGGGATTAGATCTTTGGATGCCCATTTCACCATGCGCAATTTATCTCTATCAGCTCCATCCTTGCCCATTCTTGCAATTTCTGCAAACTTTGTTCAGCTCCCCTTGAATGCA
>WEIV01008084.1:17774-29206 GCA_013390005.1 Calyptomena viridis
ATTTCAGGGGGATATTTTTTTAAAAAATACTGAGGCTTGCATAATCTTAGTGGTCTTTGAACAGCTGTCAGTCTCCCACCTGCCACACAACATAATCAGTTCACTGTGTGAAATTCTTAGCCTACCATTTGTGAGGTTTCTGGCAATTGAAGGTGAAGCATTCGCACTGAATTTTTAAGAAAATTAATGAAGACAGAAGGGAGATGTGCAGCTGAGCAGCAGCTTGATGCTAAGACGGGCCACTACATTCCCCAGTGATTGCAATGTTCAAACACTTTTGCATTTATGATTGTTGGTCACTTAAAATTAGGATATGGACATAAGGTGCTTAGGCAGCCATCACATTTCCCTTTAGAGGTCTAGCTCCTGAAGGACTTACTGGAATTTTATTAAGTGAAAAAACACACCATGTATTCAACACCAAGTATCTGCTCTGGCCCCCACTTTGCACAGGAAAGGACAGAGAGTGGTCAAGGCCCCCCAAATGCTACACTCCTTTATGGTAATACAGGTCCAGTGGCCAAAAAGTGCATGGTGAGAGTCCTGTTTTACCTCCTGCTCATCTTTCTTTCTCACCTTTTGGAGAGGAAAATGCAACCCCCTAAATGTATCATTGTAGAGGTGCTTTCAGAGAGGTGACATAATCACTCAAAATAATGAATATCATGTGGAAAACATGCTCACAATGAATTTCTCAATCATTTGGAGAAAATTATTAGAAGAACCAGCGACTGAAAAGGATCAAGTACGGCTCTGAAATGGGATAAAACTTCCTAGCAGCAACTTAGTTATACACTGGAGGAGTATACAAGAGAAAGGGACAGCTAAGTGTCATTTGAAGTGTTTAGAAAGAAAGTGGGTATCCGTCAATAAAATGGGCTTGACTTCAACACCCTGGGAAAAATCCAAACAGAAAGAAAGTAGACCTGGGGAAAATTATGTTCCTAGCAGTAGCTCTGGCTTAAAAATACTGTAAGCTTGAATTCACAAGCTGTACTTGCTCAGTCTGGCTAAGAGAGGCTCTAACCTCCTCCACCTGTGCTCACAGCTCCCATCAGCTTCCTGTGCTACCCAGAGAGTAAGTAGAAAACCTCATCAGTTTTGACTTCTCTCAGTAGGGCAGGCTGTTGTCTACACTTTCCTTTGCCCCCACCCCTGAGTCACAACCTCTAAAATAGTTTGGAGAACATATAACCCAAAACCTTGCAGCAGATGGCTGTGTGACCTTGGGGAGGGGTACTTGAACATAAAAGGGCATTTTTCATTTTTCCACAAAGAATAAAATAGTAAATTAAGCATGAATCCATTCATGATTAAAAAAAAAATTCAGTTTGGATTCCAAAGCGAAAATATTTCTTCTTAGAAATTGTGAAGAGAAATTTTTCAACTTTTCATTTCCTAGGGCTCTTTTTGAAAATAGCAGAACACTCTAAGAAAGAGTGAAAGATAAAATAAAAAGGTGAAGTGGCTAGAAAAGGGTAAAAAAAAAAGCATCACAATTTTTTTTTGGTTGTGTCATATTGAGTTAAAGAAAAAGAACCTAAACTATGTTTTTAATTTACCTAGACTGTGTCTTCCCCCTTTATTTTTTTCCCATTTCAAACAACAAAGGAATAAAAAACATGTAAACACTGTATTTTCTGTCTTGTTCTGGTAGACCATCCTGTTTATTACTTGTCCTTGGAACTGTTCTTCCCACCACCATCAGGATTCTCTGCATCTTGTTTATCCAAGCCTCTCAAAACACTTTCTTTATCTAATCTATTTTAAACATCTTCAAGAACCCTTCATGGTAACATCTCAGCACTGAAATCTAATCTAATCCATCAGCCAAGAGTCTAGTTGCTTTATAAACACTACTGGCCAGATGCTGTTACCCTTTCCCCAGACTGAATCAATTGCTCTACTCAGTTCTGAATAAATGTGTCAGAATCTGTCCCTCAGCTAATAATATCTAATTCTTATCATCATTTCACAGCTGGGGAAACTGAGATACTGTGAACTAAAGCTGCCCAGGGTCACATAGCAGTTCATCTGAAAATAAGAAACCAGAAGTCCAAGCTCACAGCCCCCAGTTCTCACCAGCAGCAGTCTCAAGGAATTGGCTTGTGTTTAATGCATGCAATGCATTCAGACTTGTGCCTTTGGTAATAAAGGCTTAACTGCAAAATAAAAGTCCACAACCATCATGTTTACTTGTACTTTATGTGGGTTGCTAGCTGAATAGAAATTGCTTTCTTGAGATCGCTGAAAATAATAATAAAATATTACAGTCGATCAGGTTTGTCCTCGCCCTGAGTTACAAGGAGAGTGAGGTTTTAAACCAGATTTCAGGCTGCGGTGGACTATATGTCCTGCTCTAGATGGCCACAGGACAAGGCACCATTCTAGGGAAATAATTTCAGGTTTTTTTAAAAAGAAATATTCAAGATGAAAGTAATTGATGCTTTCAAGTGTCCTTGAGCAAATTTGATTTGAAGGAATTTTGCTGGCATATTTTCTGAAGTTTTCTCCTCAATTCAAATGTAACATGTATATATGAAATTTAATATTTCTAGGTACATTTGCATGTGATCCAAATTCTTCTGCTTGCTTGCTTCTCTCTTTATTCTCAACCTGCTGTTGCAACATTGCTTCTGTGAGTCATAGAGGGAAAGAGAGAAAATACACAGCAGTTCCAAACTTCATATATTGTAGTTACATGGTACCACACATTTAGGGAAATAAAAAAAAAGGAAAACATTACAAAAGCAGACAAGGTTTTAAAGATTTAGAGATTTGATTTTTTAGAGATTCAGATAGCAGGAAGAACTTGAGTTTGTCCAGTAGTCACAAAATACTCCTGTGATTCTCTACAGTTATGCACCTTTTCTCCTCATAAGACAATAAGCTTGCAGCCGATAGTTGAGGATGCTCACTGAAGAGAAAGCACAACCTAGAGAACAGGACAGGTGGATGGGATGTTTGAAACACAATTACCATGAGGCACAATTGTAGTAGCATTTCAGAACAGAAATACCAGAGTGTAAAAAGCAAAACAACACACTGTCACAAGAGCAATATTTATGAAATCTAGGACCAAAAAAAATGAAGCCAGCAACCTTAAACACAGAAGCAAAAACCCCCGATGAGACAAAGAGGAAAAATATTGCCATAATCGCATTAATGAGCATAATGTCTGCAGTGTTACCAAGAGCACAGCTAGACAGCTGATTAAAAGTAGAGAAATTTTCCTTTCCCCAGGTTTGAATATGCTGGGTGTTAGCCAGTTTCAGCCAAAGGCCATAAAAGCTATATTAGGATATTTCCTGATTTTCAACTATGATTCCCTCTTGAACAGTTGATCTTACAAGCTCAAGGACAAGTGTCTTGGCAGCATGAATGTTGGTTCTTTCATGGCAGTTGGCCTCTGCCTGAACTGCTCAGAGCACAGGCAGAGCTCATTCACCCTTCCTCTGCACATCCTTCTAAAGTGTACTCTAAGGAAAGAACTGACAAGGGCTCTTGGTCTCATATTTTGGGGTACGAATCTGGAGAACACTGGAAAATTGGCTCATTGTGATGAAATGGCAGAACTATTTTCTTTTGCTGCCTTTTTTTTTTTTGTGATTTGACTCTGTTCACCTGAAAAAACCCAGCCGTGTAAGGCCTGAGGATGGTATTCAGAAAAGGAAGAGAGAACAAGTCAGGATGGTGGAGTACTGCAGAATACCTAATACTGCGCCCACTGGCTACTTTTTCAATGGCTTCAATTTTTTAATTTTTTTTTTAAGTTACAGATTGTTGCATTTAAACACAAGAAGATACCATTTGACTTTTTTATTCAACTTCTCACAGCTAGATAATTTCATCTAGCAAGCCTTGCATAAAATCTCTTTCAGAGAGAGGTTTTCTGACTGACTCTTTGGAGAAAGTCTTTACTCACGGTCTCTCCTCACTTATATTTTCTGCCACTACTCAAATGAGTCTGGGTAAAATAGTCTGTTGTGAACAGTTATCACTGTCAATAAACTCTGCTTGTTATGGGAGACAGAGCTATATAAAGAGCTATACTTAAAATGCATTTGCACCAAGGAATTCCTTCTTCTAATATAAAGTGTTCCATTGTTCTTACATTCATAGACTCAATAATGCTGTAGTTGCTATTCACTGAACATAAGCTTCTTGAATTCGATTCATAGAACAGCTGAAGTCATGCTGAAGACAATTTTTCTGCAAGCATAGACACCACCACCCCATTAGCAAATATGGTTAAAATCTGTTTGGGTTTATATAGACAAGCTAGAAGGAAAAAGAAGAGAAAGAAAGAAGATATGGATCTGTAATTACAAGTGGGAGAACAACACGGTTTAATTCATTGGACAGCAATACTGGCAATACCGGCAATACCAGCAATGCCACCAGATATCTGCAGAGCTCTTTGTCTGTAAACATTGCCCGAATTAATCATAAGGAGAGACAGTGTAATAATTGTATTTTATTAAAACTGAAAAAAATACCATGATATTGTTCTGCATAAATGAGCTAACTGTAATGTTATCCACTTGCCTGAGATCTTAGCCATAGCCGAAATGTCTCATAAATTATGCTGTAGAAAGAGGCAGATGAAAGGGGAAAACCTGTGGGACCACCACATAATCTACCTAGGGAAAAGGCTCTTCAACGGGAAAATTCCTTACACCAGCACACCTGGTCCGCTCTTCCATTTTTGCTTTCTTTTAGAAAAGACTGAACAAATATTGTTCACTTGCTTAGAGAAGCAGCAACTTTTTCTTCAGATTGCCTTTAAGAAATAAAACCTATTGTCATTTCGATATTTTGTTATGAAGAGAAGTAAAATACTGCAAGAATTTGAGGAACCATTTTCATACAGGACCAGAAAAGAACAAGTGCACCTATCTTTTTAAATGAGTTTAAGGCATGGGAAGTGCTCTGTGTGTGTGAATAAATAAAGACTAACAAATAAAGAATAACAAATTTTCAATACATTTAATTTCTTTTTAGAGATATTGTGAGAAAGTAGGGTATTAACTGAGAGGTTAGTTATACAGAGGATGTATGAAAGAAGTAGCTGTAGATATATATTACAGGCAGAGATATCAATATTCTGAGTGTGTGCATCTATGTGTGTGTATAATACACAGGAATTTACTGAGTTTTTGTCTGAAACCAGTTCAAAATCTGATGTGTCTTGCTGAAGTAAGTGTTCCTTTACCTTGTTTCTCTGTACAACCCAGATTATTTGAGCTCTGTGTTTCCATACATCTCTAGCAAAAACAGTCCTCATAAGCAGCAGTCTCTGACATTACGGTCAGTTTTCAGGACTACTGCTTTCCAAGATCTGTAGACCTTTTCTTATACAATACTTGCTTTTTGAACCCTTTTAAGGGCTGTCGGGCTGTTACCACATAGGAAGATAGATTTAACACGTTATTTCTTCAGCAACACTTCACCTTGTGAAACTCTTAGGCCAAAGCTGTCAAAGTACAGGTCTCTCTGCCTCTTATATAAAGATGTGCCAAGCAGAGACTGAAGCCCATTAAGGAAAATTACACGACATTTTCGGTCATGTATACAGGTACTTTGGATTTTTGTAATCTATGCTTTGAAACTCAGCTTTTGCTTTTTTTCAATTAGATCTAAAACAGAAGCAGCAATCTTCTCTCATGCTTCACAGGACACTTACATCTTTCAATCACAAGCATTTAGGGGCTTGTTTCTCTTTGGTATGTTGTTTGTGGCTCCTGTGTAAGTTTGCTGGGTTGTCCACATCATACATTTGTTAATAAATAATTAACTGCTCTGATTTCATCCAACTGACTGTCTTTTTCCTCTTCTAAACCATTGTTCAAAGCAGCTGGTAACAACAGACTGTGCAGACTATATACCTTAATTTACACTGTGTGTCAATATACCATGCAGTGTTTTACAGAGACACATAAGGTTTATAATTGTCATGAGGTCCTTCTCAGGAAGCAGGCTATATGGATGCCAAATCTTTCTAATAAGGTCCTCCTGACTCAACCTTCCTTGTGTTAAAACTCCAGCAGTAAGAAAGATCCTGTCTTTCTGTGAAAGTGAGACTGATAAGTGTAGTGGTCAGCATAAATAAGTATGTGAAACAATATTAAGGGTCTGATTCACTTTCAGTGGCATTGGGCTGAATGAGAAATAAATAGGCTGATATTTATGGAATTGCTTAAGGGAATAAAGGCTTATGCAGTGGTAATAATTTGCATGTATTCACTGACTCTCGTATGAAGTTTTGTCTGAAATATTTTGCCATTATATTCATTTGTATGTGTTGCTCTCTAGGCTGGTAAAGGGGGAGATAGAAAATACTGCAAGGTGATCATGATGACTTTAAGGATACAGACTATAAATGAATTAATATATGAACAGTATGAAGAAAACCAAATCTGTGTTAATAGGCTCTTAGCAATTCCAGTGGATCTGGCTTGTGTAAGAAGACAAAACTCCATGTCACAAGTCCATCTCCACCACCCTCTTTCTTCCAATGCCTCTTTGACAAGGATCCACTGATCTGTTGCAGAGTGGTGCTCATTGCTTTGCATGGAGCAAAACTGACTGACAATGACTTCTGTCATCCCTAGCCATCAGAATAGTAAATTAAAGACCCTAGCCATGCTGTTGAAATAAATTTGATCTGCTTCTCACTGCAGAGAGATTGCACAAGAACATGTTGGGAAGAAAAAGATATGCTGTACATGTTAGAGCTCAGAAAATTTCCAGGAGTGCCTGCCAGTATCACTCTATATGCTAAATTTGTACAAACACAGCAGTTAAAAAGTTGTACTCCAGTTAGACTGTCATTTGACAAGATGAACGTATTCTGCTGTCTCCTCTTATCTTGCAAATGCTTTATCTCTGGAGGAGAAGAGCAGATATTCTGTCTTTCAGATCCAGCCCAGCTCTTGTGTTAGAGTTAGCATTCAGAGTATATCAGAACTGAGAAGAAAATGTGAGTCCACTTCCTCTGTGGGCAGAAGAGTGACAAAGACCCTTCAGTCTCTAGAGTTTAGGGCAATACTATTAAATTTAATGTGAGACAAATACTTTTTAAGTCATATATGTGTTCCTAGTACAACTTAAGAGCAATGTAAATATGACCTAGGCCTTACCAGCACTTTTGTGTTAAACATGGCTTTTTCCCCAATTTTTCTTTTATTCAATACTTCAATATGCAGAAGAAAAACATAACACCTCTGGGAATTCAGCTCTAGCCTTTTCCCAAAAACAGCAGTGGGGATTTTTAAAGGACTTGAATGAAGGAAATACCAAGTGTTTAACATCATTTGAATCCTAGAAAATCAATTACACTGCAAGTTTGACATGTTAACAGGAACATCTTTTGGTTACGTGGTTGCAGATACTTAGCCTTCTGGCATCAGGCAAAGCATCACCAGCTGGTCAAAGGAGGAGATTGTCCTGCTCTGCTCTGCACTGGTGCAGCCTCACCTTGAATATTATGGCAGTTTGGGGCACCACAATACAAAAAGATATTCAGCTATTAGAGAATGTCCAAAGGAGGGCAATGAAGATGGTGAAGGGCTTTGAAGGGAAGCCGAATGAAGAGTGATTGAGGTCACTTGGTCTCTTCAGCCTGGGGAAGAGGAGACTGAGGGGAGACCTCACTGCAGTTACAACTTCCTTGTGAGGGGAAGAGGAGGGATAGACACTGATCTCTGTGGTAATCAGTGACAGGACCCAAGGGAGTGGCCTGAAGTTGTGTCAGAGGAGGTTTAGGTTGGATATTAGAAAAAGGTTCTTCACCCACAGGGTTTTTGGATGCCAGAACAGGCTCTCGAGGGAAGTGGTCACACCACCAAGCCTGACAGAGTTCAAGCGTTTGGATGATACTCTCAGGCATATGGTGTGACTCTTGGGGATGGTCCTGCGCAGGGCTCAGGGTTGAACTCGATGATCTCTGTGTGCCCCTTCTAACTCAGCATATTCTGTGAAGTAGGGCTATTTTACTTCTCTAACATTTTGATTACATACACCCTTCTATTTCTCCCACTCCATTCATGTCTCTGAAAAATTACCCATCATGGATCTATGTGTTTTGACTTTCTTGGGACTGATATGAAACCAAATGAGACATTAAAGAAATAAATAGAAAGTCATGTCACTCTGCCAGTGACAGAAATATCTTCATTAATAACTGCCATAACAGCCCCAACAATAATTGTAGTTATAGTCCTCTTTATCCTCCTGCAGCAACTGTTTAAGTTTAGGGTGTCTGAAAACATTTTTCACTGCTGTGAATTGCTTACTTTCTAAAGTCTGATTTTTTAAAGAAATAGCTAATCCAAATCGATTTTAATGGAAGTTAGTGCTAAATCCTTTTGGGAGTCTGGACGTAAATGCCTAGGAAGAGTCAATGGTTGTTCACTGATCCTGAACAAATATTCCACTTGTTCCTTTGTTTTTCTTTCTCATCGATTCAAAATATTGGAAACTAATTCAAGGCTTTGGTAGTACTATTGTTAAGCAGCTCCTGAACAACAGCTGTTAGCATTTTGAGGCAAAAGAAGGGAGCTTGGCACCTGAGGGGAAGTAGTGCAAGGCCAGCAGTGGCTGAATTCAGCATGCTCTCACAGGAAGGAAACAGAAATTTTGCTAACAGGCTGCCAGACAAGTGGGCTCAGTATCAGTAAAAGCACTTATTACAAGACAATCTGAAGTCAACCTTTGCAATTCCAAATACCTGCAATCTGCACACTGCGCAGACACCACATGCCGGGGGTGGATATGAGGTAGAGAGTCAAAGAAAGTCCAAACTTTAACATGACTACAAAAAACTAGTCCAAATTGCAGTTCCTTCCACCTGCTAGTATTCCTTGGCATCCTCCAGACATCATGTACTGCTACTCTTTTAGAGAATTAGAGTAAGGGTGAGTTGCTTATGACAGAAAGGTGCCAGACCAGCAGATTCTACTTGCGAATCTTTGTCTGTGTCAACTCATTGCTCATACCCTTGTGTGGTTGTATAAATTCTCTCCACAGGCCTTCCTCAAGATGACAATCCATACGCTTCTTGTCGTCGACATATCTTTTGGCAGATGACTGCAAATCTTTAGAAAAGATATCTCAGCCCAGAGACAAAGGATAAAATGCATTTGGTTAACCAGCCCTCCAAACTGATAACTGCTGCTCTCAAGATGCTGCTGATACAGTGTTTTTTTTAAATTACCTTCCTTACAAAATTGGAGCCATCAAGGGGCAACACAGCCCTGAAAGATGACCGTTAAGCATGTATGTTTTGTAAAATGGATTTAGGGAGTGGTATCAACATAGTTTTGTTATTCTGGGACATCTGACTGAAAGTGTTTTTGTTTCCATGTTCTGATTTGTCAACCTCAGGTTTTTCTAGTTCAGTTTCTTCAAGTGGATAATTGGTTCTACCATTGGCAATTTTATGTAGAAATTCTGACAATTTGAGGTAAGAAGTTAACTTTTTTGTGCATGTGCTAAAGAAGGATGAAGACAGACCACGAGAGACCTGTGACTTCTCCCCAGCAGATCAGATATCCTCAGAGGTGGATGGAAGGAGGTTTACAAGGATATTTAACACACAGTCACTGAAAAATAATTTGGTACTGAGTTTCTAAGTGCTTGCTCTTCCTCTTCAATGTTCCAGGAGGTTTAGTTTGGGGTTGTGACATATTCATTTATCTCATACACTCACATAGCTACATGGACTTATCATTTTGAGTCATAAAGTAGGATCAACCACTTTCTGTGGCAGAAGACTGAGAGACAGATTTTTGTGGAAAGAATTGTGAAGCACAGCACTGAAAAAACTGTCCACATCTTGCCCCTGGCATGGACATTTTGGAAGTAATCCCCTGAATACTTTTCTTGTGCAGAGGGAGATGTTAATGGACACTGACATGGTCTTTGACAATTATGATCAGTCATGACAGTTCCAACTACACTCACTGGAAACTGTGCTTGTCCAAATTGTGCTGAGATCACCTCAGTTGTCTGGATCTCTTTGCATACCTTGCAGGTCTTCTCAAGGGGAGCAAAAAACATCATTATATAAGCAGTACTTCTAATTGTTCATATTCATTTTTAGTCCCACTCTTTGATTTTGAAACCCCAGCTATGAGAGAAGATACACATCAATTGACTGCACACATCCTACCCACAAATGGATAATTTTAGAAGTGTTGTCTGAGCCACAGATTACTGTTTTATTTCAAGTCTATATGGACAGAAAAAGTATACCTGTATGTGTGATCTTTGCATTTGACTTCTATGCTCATTTGCTCCCTGTAATGTGTACCCAGTATATAGGATTACCAAGGACAGGGATGAGGAGGAGTGCTACAGGTCATTGCTTACTTACATGCTGTAGATCAAGAAAAAGCTTGGTGATGTTACACTTACATGGAACCCATGGACCAATAAAAGTAGGCCCACTATGTATATCTAGGCCTACATTTTAATTCAGAAATGACCTATTGACTTTAAGGGAATTAATGGCAAAATAAAGTATTAAATCAATAGAAAATGTTCTTCTCTTTTTGAAGAAAAAGGTGGAAAATTACGTGTCTGGAAAACACCAGACATGAAATGATCTGATTTCAGTCACATGAAGTAGTACGGATAAGCTCCCATGCCAGGAGAGGGGATTGAATCACTTCTTACTTTTAAAATCAATTTATTTTTCAGCTATAACGCAAAAGGAAAGTCAATGTAAAACATCTCCACTGATTCCAGCAACCCTTGCACTGGTCCTAAATGATATTTCTTTATGTATAACTTTTTTTGCATAAGAAAGACTACAATTAAAGCAGTAGCCTATAATAAATCATTCCTGAGTACCCGTGTGCCTCCACTTGATATTGCAAAGTAGTGTTTTATTTTATTAAGTGAAATCTCCAAACATGGTATCACACAACATAAGTTACTTTCACAGATTCACAGAGTAGCCGGGTTGGAAGGGACCTCCGAGATCATCGTGTCCAACCCATACCCTAACACCATAGCTGAATAACTAAATGAGGGCACCAAGTACTATGTCCAATCTTTTCTTAAACACATCCAGTGTTGGGGACTCCACCACCTCCCCGGGCAGGTTATTCCAATACTATATAATTCTTTCTGTTAAGCACTTTTTCTTAATCTCTAACCTAAACCTACCCTGGCACAGCTTGAGACAATGCCCTCTAGTTCTATCTGTTGCCGCCTGGTGAAAGAGACCGACCCCGACCTGTCTACAACCTCCTTTCAGGAAGTTGTAGAGAGCAATAAGGTCACCTCTAAGTCTCCTTTTCTCCAGGCTGAACAACCCTAATTCCTTCAATCTTTCTTCATAGGGCTTGTGCTCCAAACCTCTTACCAACTTCATCGCCCTCCTCTGGACATGCTCTAATATCTCAACATCCCCCCTAAACTGG
>WEIV01008084.1:30019-61867 GCA_013390005.1 Calyptomena viridis
ACATACCCTTACAACCCCTCTAAACACTTCCTGAGACACCAACCACTCCTTCAATAAATGATACATCTTCTTCTTGTTCCTAAGTTCCTTGAAAACCTCTATAGTTATCCAGGCTGGACGTTTTCCTTGTCTGTTCATCTTTCGGCACACAGGAATAGTCTGTTCCTGTGCCTTCAAGAGCTTTGTTTTAATGCACGCCCATCTCTCCTGGACTCCTTTATTTTCTAAGACTATTTCCCAGGGAACTTTCTGAATAAGCCTCTTAAAAAGGCCAAAGTCAGCCCTCCAAAAATCCAATGTAGAAGATTTTTTAATATTCTTCCTAATTTCACCAATTATTGAGAATTCTATAATTTCATGATCACTATGCCCTAAGCGACCTCCGACTTTGCCCTCTAGTTCTATCTGTTGCCGCCTGGTGAAAGACATCAGCCCCGACCTGTCTACAACCTCCTTTCAACTCCTGGCAGTTGTGCACAGGATGAGAAGAAACAGGATTAAATTGCATAAAAGATGAGCTAAGTCTCAATATTAGGAAAAGTTCTAAAATATAAAATCTAAGCAAGATCCTAAACAAAATGCATAAGGTGTAAACAGTGTCTGTATCCTCAGACACTTTAAGGACAGTCTAGACAAACACCTCTCATGAATAGTTTAAGTAGACATTACAGAATCACAGAATCACAGACTATGCCAAGATGGAAGGGACCCACAAGGATCTTTGAGTCTAACTCCTGACCCTGCACAGGACCATTCCTAAGAGTCACAACATGTGCCTGAGAGTATTGTCCAAATGCCTCTTAAACTGTCAGGTTTGGTGTTGTAACCACTTTCCTGGGAATCTGTCCCAGTGACCAAAAACCCTCTTGGTGAAGAATTATTTTCTAATGTCTAACCTAAGCCTCCCCTGACAATTAAGTCATCCTTAGGAAAGCAAGATAAACTAGAGGACTGTTATCTTTTCCTGTCAACTTTTTATGTCTCTATCAACGTCCTTCTTATATGATGGAATTAACAGTTTTAGTTGACAATTCTGTAACTTAATGCATCCCCAAATTTGGGGGAAAGTTGCGTTCACTAGTAGAGTTGATGGATTGTGCTCATCCAACTAGTTCATTATTTTCATCTTCTATGCGTTCAACAGAAAAGAGTGCTTATGTGGTATGATGAGTTAAGTCAGTGTCATAGCCTATCCAGAGCTTGGATCAGTCAGCTCTGACCAGACCTTGCTTGCTGTTGCATGCATTTTGGCATGGGTTCATTCTTTACTCCTTCTTTCTTACTGGGACTAAAAAAACTGTTTAATTCAGATGGCAGCAAATTGCTCAAGTGGACCAAATAAAATGTAAGAGTTTTGGAATCAAAAAAATCTGAATTCATAATGGGAACCTCAAGCCACATCTCCCCAGTCCACATCTTGCAATATACCCAGAGCCAATAATTTCTCATTCGCTGCTGGCCATTTAAGGAAAAGGCAGATAAGTGACAAAGGATCACTGCAAAAAGAAGAGGCCATTCCTTATTCTCACTTATCAAAATCTATTATCTTGCACTTAAGCAATAGTGAGGATTTTTTTCACCAGCTAACACCATAGCTCAAGCACACATTACAAACATGAAAAGAAACTTTTATGTGTATACAGTAGTAGGTTAATTCCAACACCAGAAGAACCTCTGGCAGACAGTGCATGCAAAATGTACTGTCAAAAAGAAATCTATAGCTCTTTCAGTAGGATGGATTTAGCTTATTTTGTATCAGGCAGTTCAGGTAATAACTGAAGTGGAGAAAGAATATATTTGAGGGCAAATGTATGAATTCTACTTAAAAATACCACAAACCTATTGAACCATCTCAGGAATGGTTCAAGTCATGCACCCGAGGAGTCTGTACGAGTCAAAGACAGCTCTGAATTCACCAGTCAGCAATCTTTCACACAGAGTTGCAAGTCAATTGAACAATATTGGGGATTATGACTGAGCTATGAGACGTTTTCTGTCTGAGCCCAAGCTGACAGACCGAACATCCTTACAAACTGAACATCTTCCCTCTGGATACATTTATTTGACCATCCAGTTCTCATCTTTCCTCATCCAAGAAGGAAAATTATCTTGTGCTATCACAAATCCAACTCCAAGATGCATACATGCACAGACACATTTTAGACCAAGAGGAACTCCAGTGTCTGTTTAGTTAATATAAACATCCTTCAGTCATTCCTGTAATGAACATCAACATCCTCACTGTAGAAATGAATGATGTTGAACTCATTTATTTGCATTGCAATGGTGTTTAGAGACTCCAGAAAAAAAGTCAGGGCTCTATTGTGCTAGGCAACGTAGAGTTATTTAATATAAAACAGCCCCTACAGCAAACATCTCATAATCAATAGAGACAAGAGAGGTAAAAGATGGGAGAAAATAAGCTTTTATCAAATTCCAGCTTTCAAATGCAATATCCGTTTGGAGTCATCACCTGAATGAAATCTAAGATCTGAAAGGCTACTTTTATTACTTGTGTCCATAAATATTTATGGCAATTTAACCTCAAAATTCCCATGTGCTCAGGGCTATAAATATGCATTCAGCACAAAGGGAATTCAGCATGCATATCTGAGAGCATAATGGTTTGAGTAATCAATTTTGTATTCCCCTCAAAGAGCTAGAGCACCATTTAACTGGATCCTCTGCTTTGGAGTAAAATGCTAGTAATGTATACAAGGATGTATAGCCAGCACGATTTGCTAGAGGCTCGCCATGTCAATTTTAAACAAGTCTGTTGTGCTCTGCTTTCTTCCAGGCTCTAAAATACCACCTGCCACTCCAGACTTGTGACAGCTGCGAGAGTCCTGATAAAATTTTAAAAATAATACTGCATATTATTTTGAAATTTATGAAATGCTATATATTAGGATGTAAATAAAATATGCTTCAGTCTTTCATTTTGTCGTCTGCTCCTTGACATATTACAATTTATAGACTCCAACTCCTCTAGTCTCTAAATTCAAGGACTGAAAATTTTCTCTTTTTCCATGATGGCTGTGAAGTTTGTGTGATCCTGTGGCTCCAGGAACTAATACTCTCAAGGGCAGATGTAGATTATCAAAAATCTTAAAGGAAATTTTTCTAACTGCATCATTCAGCAAGCTGCATCTGAACGGCTTCTTTAGATCTAGCTGTACAGTTATCATTTCACAGTTTTGTTTTAATTTTCAAGATAGTTATTAATAACTGATCTTTCTTCTACATTGTTTTATAATTCAGATATGTTCAAAGAAAGGCCAGCTTGGACTAGTGAACCCTTTTAAACCTTTAAGGGAAATGTAAACTAACTCCCACTCACCACTCTATGTCATTATCTGTGCCAAAGCTGCTATATGTAATTGGCTAGGGCAGAATAGCTCATAAAACTGTTATTCCTTGTTAGTGTCTTGTTAACAGAACATTGTTTAAATGTAGACCTGGTTAATATACTCACTAGGAGGGTTCTGTATCTCGCAGAAGCACAGCATATTGTCGTATATGTTGTATTCCAATTTCAAATAAAAAGGGAAACCAAGTCTTTTCTTCATAGACCAACAGGATATTGCCAGTAGAATAAAGAAAAGAAATTTCTCTAATCCTTATGGATCACTCTTTTCTTCTAAGAAATTTTTTGTATACTTAGATACAGGGGTGGACAAAAAAACAGTGAACTTTTCATGACTGGTGGAATCCAGAAGGAGTATTTCTATCACTGAAGTCAACCAGATTTAGTGACAAAGAAAGTAACCAAAGAAATATTTTTTAATATATTGATATTCTTGATATGTGAAATCTGTTACTTAAATGCTGATTGCATTACAGGATTTTAACACAGAGTTAAAACAATTTATACAAGAAACGCAGAAATGATAACTAGTTTAAAAATAGAATTCATAAACCAGAAATTTCCTACATTTAGGATTTTTTTTTTCTGGAGTGGACACTGAAATATTAGACTTTCATACAGATTAGAATATTCCATTAGACTTATATTTAAAACAATTTTCCGCTAAAATTTTCACCTGAAATAGGATTACTCAAAATTTTCAGATGGCAAAATCATTTTTTCTAATCCAAATGTACTGTTTAGAAATTTCATTATTTTCCTTAAAAAGGAGAAAACTCGTTAATAAAAACTCCTGATACAATAAAACAAATGGACTTCAGATCACTAGAATATATGTTCTTAACTTCCATTTAACTGCAGAGTAAACAATTCATTGTTCAGGAACACTGAGATTCAGGAGCGCTCGGGGATAGTATAATTGCTTGCTGTGCTTGTAATGAGCTGGGGGAATATTTTTTTTAAAGAACCTAAATAAAATAGTCTAAGCTGCTTTGAATATAGAAATTTACTTCATTGTCTTTGACAACGTGACCACTGGCTTTTCCGTGAAGTCTCCCAGACCTCCTCATATCTCAGGACTTCATCTCTGGCACTTCACTTGTGCTGTGCCAGAGCTAATGTCTAAATGCCTATGGCAAAGATTAAATATCTTGTGAGTGCCAGAAAAAAGCACATGCACAGAACCACCAACTCATCATTCAATGAGTCTGCTGCTTTTCTATACTAGTTTGGTTTTGCTGAGTTCTGTGGATTTTATTTCCAGAGAAGTACATCAGCAGTGGTAATGGGAAAATATACCTGCTTCTTTCACAAAGGAAAACAGAAGTAAAGGAGACAGAAAAGGTAGGAAGGATGAATAGGTGGCAGTTTGAAACACACACCACAAGAGAAAAGAACAGATTCTTATGCCCAATCTGCATTTCCAAAGTAAATTATTGACCATCACAATTGGCTACTGATCAAAGACTTTATTCCCCTATGGGAGGTAGAGGCATGGACTTGTTTGGAAGTGGGGTCTGGACTGTTTTGCAAAACCTTAGTAAGATGTGTGTTAGTGGGAAAGCCATTTTATTTCTGGCATCACCACTTTTCCCTTCATCTACTTTGTGTTTACTTTGACTTTGCAGACTGTGAGCTGTTTGCACCAGGAACGGCCTGTTTTGTTTGTATTTGCAGTTTACAACAAAGAGAATCCACAGTTTTGATTGAGATACTTCAGGCTCTGCAGAGACACAAATACAAGAATTTAAAAGACTTTTTTCTTTTATAAGTGCATGTAACAGTGTTAGTTGATACACACACAAATAATCCCATGTGTTTGCTGCATCTTACTATGGTTCAAAATGCTCTCAACTCTTCAAAGCAGAGACTTATTAGCTTTTTGCTTGCATGACACTCAAGCTATTACAAGCCTGGTCTTTGATTTCTGTGACTGCATGCAGCTGGGCAGATAAAAAAAACAAGAACACATATAGTACAGCAAAGCACTGCCCATTTGTTCCAGTAGAAGTCCAAGAGGAGAAAGATGATGTCACATACTCAGATCCCTTCCCTTCTTAGCTCCATTTTCCCCAGAAACTCTGCAGCAAGAGTAGTTAGAGGGGTAGAGTGTAAGCATAGAGGACAATATAGTTTTCTCACAAAAATTTAACAGCCCTGCTGGGCCACATACTCAGGCCTTTTCAGGAAGGAATTCAATTGGTAATAAATGATGTCCATAAACCAAACAAATTTGCTGCTTCAGATGTTCCCACTGACTTACATTTGGAACCTCAGTGGTAGCTGGCTAGCCTGGCAGGTTAACAAAGAGACATATTTTGTGAAGAGCAGCAGTCATACTCACAGAGCCTATGGGAAGCATAGTTGTCATGGCAATAAAACGATTAGTATACAGAGCAACAGAAGGGCACTCACTAGCCTGCTTTTAATTCTCTAAGGAATTCCAGTTTGTGAAGGTTAAAGGGATAGGCAGCATGAGACACTAAAGCTTTGTAGACATCCAGTTCCCTTTCTTCCTCTCATTTTTATTCTTTGCTCTACTGAGAAGATCTTGGCAAAGAGCAGTGAGAAACAGGTTCACTATAATCTCAATAGGTCTGGTCATTTAGAGAGGCTACAACTCATTATGAAGGGAAATGACAAGGCATGACAGAAATTCAAAGGCAGCCTTGACAATTCTGCCCAAGGAAAGCTGGTAGCAAACAAATATATCTATTTGTACATTGTGCCCAGCTTGTTGCTGATAAGGCCTGTGAGTATCACAAGGATAAATGTACTATATTTGTCAGTACAATCAGTCTTTTTCCTTAGAAAAAAGTAGAAGCTCTTCACAAAGTGGATTAACTTATATCTTAAAGGCGGGTGGGGTGAGGAGGCAGCCATGCATATTTTACTGAGTTTTGTCCTATTAAAATGGATTTACTTTGCAAGAAAATACATTTCATAGCAGATATAAATATTTCCAGAAGTGTTCCAAAATACAGAAAATTAATGTATTTCATAAAGTCTAGGCCAATCTCCACATGAGAACATTACTGAAATCCATTTGGTAGGGAGGAGCTCAGGTCCATAGTTCTGGTCAGTTTAGGTGCCTTTCAGCAGTGGGTTTGCATTATTCTTGTATCTAGAACTGAAAAGACATAAGAGTTGGATTAATCTGGACTTTTACATCTTAACTGCTGACTCCAAGGTACCATTATGGCCCAAGGAAAGAAGCAGGCAATTCTAGGACACGATTCATCTTGCTCAAAATAGAAATCTAAAATACATCAGATAAACCACACCTGTTGCTTTTTCCCATGATCTCAAGAGTTCTTGACATGAGTGCCAAAAAATAGACAATGCCATCATAAAATCATTAGTTGACCTTCTGGAAAGCAGCTCTGTGTAGAAAGACTTGGGGGTCCTGGTGGACAACAAGCTATGAATGAGCCAGCAGTGTGCACTTCCAGCCAAGAAGACCAATGGGATCCTGGGGTCCATCAGGAAGAACATTGGCAGCAGATCGGGGAAGGTGATTCTGTCCCTCTTCTCAGCACTGGTGGGGCTGCATTAGGAATACTGTGTCCAGTTCTGAGCTCCTCAGTACAAGAGAGACACAGAGGTCCTGGAGTGGAGGGCTATGAAGATGATGAGGGGACTGGAGCATCTGTCTCATGAGGAAAGACTGAGGGAGCTGGGCCTGTTCAGCCTCAAGAAGAGATGACTGAGAGGGGACCTCAGCAATAGGTATCTGAATAATACCATGTCTGAAGAGAAGGTGTCAAGAGTAAGGAGCCAGGCTCTTCTCAGTGGTGCCAAGCAATAGGACAAGAGGCCATGGGCAGGAACTGATGAACAGGAAGTTCCACCAAATTGTGAGGAAGAACTTTACTGTGTGGGTGACTGAGCACTGGAACAGATTTCCAAGAGAGATTGTGGAGTCTCCCTTACTGGAGGCATTCAAGAGCCATCCGGACACAACCATGCACAATGTGCTCTAGGATGACCCTGCCTGAGCAGGGAGGTTGGACCAGATGACCCACTGTGGTCCCTTCCAACCTTACCCATTCTGTGATTCTGTGATCTAGAATGGGAACTGTGCTCAAAATAAAGAGAGCAGTTTGGTGAATATGCATGTACCTCGCAAACAGGAGACTCGGATTCAAGTCTTTGTTTCAGATTCAGTGTAATTTTGGGTTTCAGTTTCCCAAAGTCAAAATATGGAATTTGGACTGACTTAATATGAATTTCATTAATTTGAAGTGGGCATGTTATTTCCCTTTACCTCTTCCACATTTTCAAAAATAAGCTAAAAGATTCAACTTTTGTCCTGTGGAATTGATCAGAATGCCAGCATTTGCAGGGGAATTGAATTATTGTTGATAGTAAAAGTGCTTCCTGATAAAACGCATGAAAGTTTCATAAAGACAGGTAGGTTTTATTGCCCAGTGAAATTAAACTATCTCATGAGAGGAACATGAAAACTGTCTAACAATTTGCAGCTACACTCAAGAATGATGAAGGACAAATTCTAATGAAGTGAATGTTTCAGCAGTCTAAATTTATCTCCCTGCTTGCTCCCTCCAGGTTCCTCAGTTTCTACCTCAGTTCTTATGAAATAACAACCAAACCAAAGGTCTTTTGTCTTATAGCAAGTGATCAGTTGCCTTCCAGTTCCACCACATCCCTTAACAATCTTCTGAGGTCTTTCCCTTTTTCAGTACATACTCAGAGAGAAGCCATGTTGGTTTGACCCTGGCTGGATGCCAGGTGCCCTCCAAAGCCACTGTATTACTCCCTTTCTCAACTAGACAAAGGAAATAAAATATAACAAAACTTGCGTGAATTGAGATAAAGAGAAATCACTCGCTGATTACCATCATGGGCAAAGCAAAATAAACCCAGGGAAATTAATTGAGTTCATTACCAATTAAACTCAGAATAGGATAAAAAGTAAAACAAGTCTTAAAAATACCTTTCGAGCTTCTCCCTCCTTCCCAGGCTCTACCTCTTCCCCATCAGTGGCACAGGTTGACAAGGGATGGGGATTACAGTCAGTTCATCTCATGTTATTTCTCTGCTGCTTTCTCCTCAGGGAGAAGAGTTCTTTCCCTGCTTCAGCATGACATCCCTCCCATGGGAGTCAGTCCTCCATGAACTTCTCAAACATGAGTTCTTCCCTTCCAAGAGGCGCAGTCTTTCAAGCACAGGCCGCTCCACTCCAGGTCCCTCACAAAGTTACAAGTTTTGTCAGAAAACCCGCTCTAGTGTGGGCTCCTCTCTCTATGGGTCCACAGATCCTGCCAGGACTCTGTTTCAGCATAAGCTTCCCATGGGGTCACAGCTGTCTTTTGGGCATCCACAAGCTACAGTGTAGGGCTCCTCCACAGGCCGCAAGTCAACGTCTGCTCCACCATGGACTTCTGTGGGCTGCAGGGGGACATCCTGCCTCACCATGGTCCTCACCACAGTCTGCAGGGAAATATGTGCTCCTGGGCCTGGAGCACCTCCTCTCCCTTCTCCATGGGTGTCTGCAGGGCTGTTTTCTCACATATAATCAATCCTCTCTTCTCTGGCCACAATTACTTCTACACCATCATTTTTTTTTTTTCTTTCTTAAATATGTTACCACAGAGGCTGATTGGCTCAGCTTTGGCCAGTGGCAGGTCCATCTTAAAGCGGGCTGGCATTGATTCTGTTGGGCATGGGAGAGGCTTCTAGCAGCTTCTCAGAGAAGCCACCATGCTAGCAGAACCACATCATGAAAACCCATTATAAAACCATATATAAAATACGGAGACATTAATCAAGTAAGACCCTTTTGTTTCAGCAAACCTGGGAATGCATTTGGGAGCACAGCTTATGGTCTCAAATTCTGGTAACTCTGGTTTATCAAGCAGCAGCCTCAGCCAGCCTTTCAAACAGCAATGTTCAAATAACTAATGTCAACAAATCACATTCATAAATAATTATCATAGGATCAAGATCATAAGATTTGATTATTTAACAAGGAATTTATCCAACACAAACCAGACAGAAACAATATTTGTTTGCTCTTTCTCATCTCCAACTTTCTTTTTCTTTCCCAGCTGTGAACCAGTCTAGCAAGGAAAAACCTACAACACAGACATATAAATACAGTAGAAGATTAATTTGATATGGATCATGCTTTACTTGCACTAAACATAGTGGTGAGATTCGAACTCCCTAGACATATGCTGAATCAATGAAATGCACTTCCATGGCAAAATAAAACAGTAAAGACAGAGTGACTGTCCTTCATTCTCTCTTAGGCATAGATAAAGTGTCTACCAATTTGTGTGCCCTCACTTGAGAAAACCTACAGGCTGGAAAGAGTTCACAGGGGTGCAGTAAGTACAGTCAGAAGCTTAGAGAGCATGGTCTATGGGAAACATTGAGTGAGCTGGGCTCTGTCAAACTAGAGACAAGCAGACTGGGGAGAGACTTGCTAAAAGTCTAACACAGAGAGAAAAACAACAATCCTTTTTCAGTCACAGGTAGAAGACAAGTAAAGATCTGACTGTAACAAGTGAGAGCCAAATTAAACATTTTAAAAGTAAAGATAATGAACTGCTGAAATAAATAGTTGTCTGGGGAAGTTGTGGAACATCCATTGGTCCTTGAAGTATAGGCTGGATAAACATCTGTCAGGAATCATTTAGGTAGACCTTCTCCTGCCCATGGAGATATACCATATTTCTGAATGGCAACTTTATACTTTTAGTCATAAAATCAAAACAATTTCTAGTTTCTTATGGCTAAGCTTTAAATTTTTTTACACCAGATACCTGGGAAGAGTGGGGCTTGCTGTGAGAATCAGCAGTTTGTATAAAAAAAACGTAATTACTCAAAGAAACCCAGGTCTTCCAGGGACTTCTTCAGTCACCTCTGTTTTAATAATCCTTGCCCTCATCCTGTCTTGGTCATGGCAATGAGGAGCCCCTGGGGGGCAGACCGTGGAGCTCCTGGAACTTCAAGTGTTGCTCACACACACATGTGCAAGCATACAGCCAATGTACCAGTACGGATTTAATTGAAAAGTGGTTTTATTACCGTCTTCCTCTGATTAATTTGGAAATGTGAAAATAAACATATGGATGTTGGGCCTAATTTTCATTCACACTAATAGTTTTGGTACTGTTTTCTTCCCAAAAGAATGCCTTAAGAAGCTGGTAAAGAGAATTTACTGTCTTTTAGTATTGAGAAAAGGGGGGAAATTGGCCATAATGCAAATAGAAATTGAAAGTGTTGAGTACTTTGGCTGGATTCATACTTTCACAGTAATGCTATCCTACTGTTCGGGTACTATGAGGAACTTAAGGTGAGTATTAATAAAGTATAATTGCGCTTTGTAGCACTCTGCCCACAGAAAGAGGTCTTAAAGGAATCTCTATGTAAATGAGAAACTTGCCAGCTATAGATAAACTGTGTTGGCTTAATTGTAATGTGGTTACTCAGAAACATTTTAATCTTTTCAAAAATGCAAAGGATTTATAGCTAAAATAGGATTTTAAACTGTTCTTAGCAGTAGAGTAGAAACAGTGTGGAATGGAGAGTCCATACACTGGAAACCTCTATTTGCAACCCATTGGTGAGCATCTGTTTCTGAATCTTTTCTCTCTTCCATGTTCAGCCTTTAGAGAAGAAAGACAGTTCTAGCATTCGCTACCAAGCTTTGACTGAAATTGCTGCAACCTATTCCTTGAGGTCTCTAGTCTCATCTGGGTCCATTCTAGTAGTTCTCACACTTGTGTTTGAAATCACTCACTCAAAGGCCAAGTTGGAAAACTATTAATATCATAGAGTCATAGAATCGTTCACGTTCAAACAGACCTCTAAGAACATTGAGTCTAAGAACATTGAGTTAACCCACTACTGCCATGTTCACTACTAAAGCATGTCCCCAAGGGCTACATCCACACATTTTTTAAATACTCCCGGGATAGTGATTGCATCAATTCCCTGAGCAGCCTGTTCCAATGCTTGACAACCATTTCAGAGAAGAAATTTTTTCTAATATCCAGTTTAAACCTCTCCAGCACATAAGGCCATTTCTTCTTGAGCTGTCACTTACCTGGAAGAAGAGTCTGTGATTCCCCTTTCTACATAATCCTCTTGGGTAGTTGTAGAGAGCAATAAAGTCTGCCCTGAATCCTCTTTCTCTCCAGGCTAAACAAACCCTGATCCCTCAGTTGCTCCTCATAGGACTTGTGCTCTACACTCCTTCACCAGCTCCGTTGCCCTTCTCTGGACTTGCTCCAGCACCTCAATGTCTTTCTTTTAGTGAGGGGCCCGAAACTGAACACAGTTCTTGAGGTGCAGCCTCACCAGTGCTGAGTACAGGGGCACTTCACTGGTTCTGCTGGCTACACTGGTTTTGACACAGGCCAGGATGCCATTGGCCTTCTTGGCTACGTGGGAACACCACTAGCTCATGTTCTGCCACTGTCGACCAGCTGTGAAGGACCAGGTATAAGCTTGTTTTGTCTCAAACATTCTAACTGTTGTAACAGACAAGTTGCTATTGGAAGAGAGTGTCCTGCAGAGGTGGGGCAGTGCTGTTCTGAGCCAACTTCCTGCTCTGCCTGGAGACTTGTTGCTCAGTGGCCACCCCCAGCTCACTTCTTGGAGGAAGGCTTACTCAAAAAATCTGGCTGCTCATGTGCAAACAAAATGTGTGAACAAAAAAGTCTAGTTTTCATAAGAGGCTTTCACCAGGCTGACTATAAAAGGGAGCAGATTGGTCCTCCTCTTTCTCTTTTTCATCTCTTTCACTTTCTTTCTCTTCACAAACCTAGCTCCAGACCACCCACATGGTAGGACCAATGTGAGATCTGTGGACTGGTAATACTCTTTGTTCTCTCCCTCTCTTGCCTGTCTATTTTTCTCCTCCCTTGCTTTGTCTGGGCAAAGCAGAGCTATTATATTCTACCCCATACTCCATACTGAACTTTGTTGTGGGAGTGGAGAGCTTATGGAAGTGTGTTGTGGCTTATTAGCCAGCACCTTTGAGAAACAGGGTGTTGTGGCTTGTGAGCCAGTACCTTTGAGAAGTTTGCTGTGGGAGTTGAGAACATATTGAATTGTACAGTACAAAATTAAGAGCTTGTTAACCTCCACTTTTTAGAAAGTGCATTGTAAGAATTTAAGGTCTTGTTAGCTAACATCTTTTGAGTCTAAATAGTGGCCTGGTTGCCAGAGTAAAGGTGAATATACAATAAAAGCATAAGAGTTCCCTGGGACGTGGGCTGGTGTCTTTGTTCACCCTGACAAGAATATCCAATGCACATCATGCCCCACACTGATGGATCATGACACCAGCACATCCAGGTTCTTTTACACCGGGCAGTTTTCCAGCCACTGTGTCCCAAGACTGTATTGTTGCCTGGGGTTGTTGTGACCAAAGGGCAGCACCCAGCACTTCGTATTGAAGCTTCTAATATTGCCCTCAGCCCATTGATCCAGCCTGTCCAGATCTCTCTGAAGAGCCTTCCTCTCCTCCAGCAGGTCAGCACTCCTGCCCCAGATGGTCTTCTGAAAACTGTTTGCGGGTGCACTTGATCTCCTTGTTCATATAACATTAATAAAGATATTAAACAGAGCTGGCCTCAATATCAAGCCCCAGGGAACACCATTAGTGATTTGACTCCATTCACCACCACTCTCTGAGCCTGGCCATCTGGCTGGTTTTTCACCCAGTGAACCCTGTCTAGCCGGTTTCTCCCAGAGGATGCTGTAGAAAATGGTGTCAAAGACTTTAGTAAAGTCCAAGAAGACAACACCCACAGCCTTTCCTTCATACACCAAGTGGGTCACCTTGTCACAAGAGGAGACCGGGTTAGTCAAGCAGGATCTGCCTTTCATAAAATGATGGCTGGGCCTGATCCCCAGGTTGCCCTGCATATGCCACACAATGGCCCTCAAGATGATCTGCTCCATAACCTTTTCTAGAGCCAAGGTCAGGCTGTAGTTCACTGTATTCTCCTTCTGATCCTTATTGTAGATGGGTATTCCATCAGCTAACCTTCATTCATCTGGGACCTCCCTTGTTAGCCAGATGAGTGATGGAAAATGGCTTGGCAAGCTCTTCCAGCAGCTTCCCCAGCACTATTGAGGGGACCCCATAGACTTTTGAGTGTTTAACTGGCAGAGCAAGACATTGACCATTTTCCCTTGGATTATTGGGGCTTCATTCTGCTCCCTGCCTCTGTTTTTCAGCTCAAGGGGCAAAGAAGGCATTAAACACCTCAGCCTTTTCCTCACCCTTGTTCACCATTTCCCCCAACACCCAGATGGAGATTTTCCTTAGCTGTCCTTTCTTTGCTAATATTTCTATCCTAATGGAAAAGGAGACTATTTACACACCAGCCTCCACACAAATGAACTGTTCTTTGCTTGAAATCTGAAAATTCCAATTTAGTTTGACTTCTTCTACTATGTAGGTACATATCCACCAACTCAGATGACTACTGGATTTGGCCTCAGAGAAGAAAACTAAAAAAAACAGAGCAGAGACTTTATTGGCTAGCTCTAGAGAAAGTCCATCCTGGGAAGTCAAAAGAAACTCTAATAGTGCCTCAGATTCTCAGTGATTCTTGAAAGTATTTTACAATCTAAAAAGCACAGAGGACATGTTCAAAGGCATAAACACAAATCAGGCACCAAGCTTCCATTAAGAGTCTACCTGGCTACCATTTGTTCCTTTGAAAATCTCTTCCTACATCAATTACACTTATTTCCACTTCAGAGCTGCAGCACACAGCCAAAGTGGCATAAAATATTGTAAAGAGAATAAGCACCAGCCTGAGTGGGGAAAAGGAGAGCAAGCAGTGATCTACAGAGCTCATACAGCCAGAAAGTGCTTGGGTAACTAGAGTGAAGTCTGGGAAGGAGCAGAATATGAATGGGCAGGAGAAAGCAAGATGCAGAAATGGAATGAAGGTAATGAAGAGAAAACTGAACCAGAAAGACTTTTTTGCTGAAGATGAGTAGTGAGTGCCTAATGAGTGACAGTGAGAAAGAGAAAAGAGATGCTAGCAGAATGGATGCATCATTACAAATGGCACCAAACATAGTGGGAAAATCACAAAGCCCTTGCTAGGAAAGGAGTGCAGCAGGAAGGACCTGCTTGTAGGCACACACTCTGAGAACTGAGTGTTGAACCCAAGCCCTGAAACATGACCAGAAGCAATAACCCTGATCCCTACCCTATTATCCCTCCCAGCAAGCAAATGAAGACAGATGTGACCATGCTGTGAGATCCAACTGCTAGAAACAGAGCACAGTGCTGGTTGAGGACATGTTTCCTCACATGAAGCATCCTTCCAGCTGAGCAAGGAAATGCTGCTCCATGTAAAGCATTCTTCCCAAGTTCAGCCCCCCAACACTGTAGTTTCTATCTTGACACCAAACCCATCCTTTTCTTTTTCCTTTCTTTCCATTTATTCAAGCATCTTTTTTATTGTGTTTCAACAGTAACACTGAAGACACAGTAACTGGATATCTTATTCCACAAAGAGTCTGACGTGTCTTCCCTTGGTGCCAGAGCCATTTTGTAAACTATGGAAGCTCCAGAAGTGCTTTATGTTTACCTTAAAAAATAAAATTGTATGTAGAAAGACAGAGAATTAAAAATTGAGGGTTCAGAAGAAGAGAAAGAGGGATGAAAAAGAGGAAGACTGCCAAGATAGGAACAAAGAGAGCGGGAGGCTAATCTCATCACTGTGAATTTCCAGAGTCTGGAAATTCCAGAGTCTGCACCTCCACATACACAGCATTTAAATCACCTGCTCTCATTTGGCAATTCCAAAACCATTCTAGGCTTACTGAATTCTGAGAGAAAAAAAGGCATTTTCCAGAGATGCCAGTCCCAGTGATTCTGTAGAAAGCCAAGAAGAGTATTTCCTCAAAAATGCTGAGGCTGCAAGAAACAAATCTAACACCAAAGGTTATTGCAAAGAAGGAGGAGCACATAGGATGGATCTTTTATAAGTAGAGGATTTCTATTATTTAAAGAGGGTTTTTCCAAAGGAAAAGGCTGACATATCTGTGGCCTTTTTAGCTGGGAATCCATATGCAGAATATGGCCCTCAAAGGAATTCATTTTCCATAACACTAATGTAAAACTGTAATTCAGATAATCAATCAAATTAAAACAACAAATCCTTCTGAACTAAAGGCTGGAGAAATAATTGTGTGCTTTTTTTTTCCTGGTAGTACTTTCTCTTTCAAGATAATGATGTCTTAATTGTGTAGTAATGCTTATTTTACCACACTAACACATGCCTATGGTCGCATTCCACTTGTGATCAGAATTCAACACAGAGAATGCAGCAGCCTCTGTATTTAGCTTAAGTCTGAATATATGAAAGTATCAGAAAGATAATCTCCCATTCTGTGTGTTTAATATCTTTCCCTATATGTGTTGTGCCTACACACAGAGAACTTCTATGATTTTACTTTCTTTGTATTTTTCCCATGAGAACTACATCCTCAACCATGTTATGGAATAATCACACCTAACAGAGGAAGTGGATCTAAATTAAGGCAGAATGGCAATCTATTTCAACTGAAATTTGGGGGGAAAAAAAGAAATCTAAGGGATGACATTCAATACATTTGTCACAGGATTCGGAAATGTTTTGTTGAGATAACAGGTAAGGGCTGCTGAGTAACAGGAAGGCTGAGTCAAAAAAGCAGTCAGCACTCATCCAATTGGTAGTCAGACTGCGAGAAGAGAGGAATGAGATGAACAGTAACTAATTCGAAACTTGTTATAAACATAGTATAGCAACTGATCCGGTAAGCAAGACCCCGGAATGAAGCCACTATGTACTCCAAAGTACATAGAAAGTTATTTTGCAAGCATGCCAAAAGAAAGTAAAAATTAATGTCTAACAAGATAATTCTTATATTGCAGTGGAACAGTCTTCAGTGAACACTTTTTCCTGTATTCTTTTGGAGAAACAGTTGAATTCTACTCAGTTCTCTTTTCTTTCACAAGAGAAGGTATTTATGAGAGACCAGAGAGTTCAATAATGTAGGCTGGATAAAGAAAGGGTGAGGGCATCTCAAAGGACTTTTCAAGTTATACGAGTCATTTCAGGTGATAACACAACTGGTTACTAAAGTAGGATCCTGCATGTCTCCCGTAAGAATTAGAGGCAACAGAATGTGTGATTAAAAATCATAAAATATTGTAACTGAAGTGTTCAAAAGTATAATTCTTCATGTTCTGTATAACAAGAGCTGACAATAACTGAAAGGTAACAATGTGCTTCTGCAGTATTTTCGGAAAAGCATTCATTCACTGTTAAGCTTCCTATTTGCTCATATAGACTAAAACACCCTTGTATTACCTTATAGCACTGAGTAAAACTAGATAAGGCCTCAAAACTTAAAACAAACCTACAGGACACTACAGATTTTAGGAAGTCTTATGTTTGGAGTACTTGAAACCATCAACTTCACACTTTTTTATACAAAGCCATATACAATCTCCTTTCTTATTTAAAACCTTGGCTCAAATCAAATCAAAGCATGCAAAAACAGATGGCAAAACTAAATGAACTACTCAAACCATAGGCACTGTGCTAGACAGAATAAAATCTCTTTTCATTTTTGTAGGCACTGTTGAAATCTTAAAATAAGTAATTAGTACAGATTCTCCTCTTTCTTCCTCACTCTGTATTTAAGATTTCAGGGAAGCACATGCAATTTTTTCATTGTTTCTAAGCACACACTTGCATATAATCGTTACGGATTCAAAGTAACTGTTTATGCAAGGCAGAGGTCCAACAATATTTTAGAAGTAGTAGTTGCAAATTAAACCCACTACAATACAGCAGTACAACCTTCTGAGGTTATGGTTCCAAGAATAAAAACATTTCAGAAACCAGTATTACATTATAAATCATTTATATGGGTACTTCTAATAATATGAAGAGTGGAACACAAGAAAGAGGGGCATATTTCAGAAAGACTCTAATCTGGTTTTACATTAGAGGTACAAGAATAGAAAGTGAATAACCATCTATCTCAAACCCAGATATAGAAGCACATTGTTTACCGTGCTAGGAGAAATAAGTGTGACATGAACTTTGTTGTTCAAGTCTCACTTTATTTATTGTAATAAAGTTAATAGAGGGTTAATAATATTAGTAATTTTAAGTAGTGCTACAGCTGAAAAGGTCTGGGAATCTACTTGAGATACCTCATGCAATAGAGGCTATTGACATACTTTACTTAACTAACATGTCTTTCTCACTCTTTTGTGTGTCTTAACATTTTTTTAGTACCAATTAACTATGTAATTTGCTGGAAATTAGCTGCATCCCTCAGGTTCTTCAGAAGTTGTTTATAGGTAGTATCTAACTACCCCAGAAATAAGAGTGATACAATGACTGGTGGGTTTTCAAACGTATACAAACAGCTATTTCCCCAGACTGGCTCTGTTGGTTGATACAATTCCTCCATCACACAAAGTAAACTGGTCAGGGCTGGAAGGGATCCCACTTCCTTAATTGAAGCTGGCAGTCCTCAGTGAAATCAGGCATGGCATAAGCCCCTCGGATCTCTTGGAAAGAGAGTGAAACCAGCTGAGGATACACACAGGTTCTTGGACCCAGAATTCACCTTGCCTGATACCTTCCTAAAGAGTATTCCTACTCCTTTTTCCCAATTTTAAGTTTCTCCTTTCCCCTCCAGACAGGCTTCAATAGACTGAGCTGCTATGGCAAGCCTAATCTTCCAACAAAACCTGATGTTTTAAAAAGGCATACTCAGGTGGAATACATCCTCTATGTAAACTCCATCTTGGCTGCTTGCCCAGACACCTTATTCTAATTATCCATGAGTATGAAAACAATAGGTTGTCTCCACCACTAAATCTATCTGATCAGCAAACGGTTCTCTTAGCTGTGAGTGACTGCAGTTCTCTTTGCTTTGAGGACTCATCATATAAGAGATATTTCATATGTCAACATGATAGCAAGCTGATGAGTAGTAGTTGAGCTGATGGGACCTGTCAGCACCCCAGCACTCAGAGGAAGGTGGAATTTGATGCACTTTTGCAGCAGAGAAATAAACTTGAGGGGCTGGCTGGATCCTGCCATCCTAAGGAGAAAACAGCTGCATCACAATAGCTGTCTTATCTAAAACCTTGAATAAGTCTCAAATATCCATTCTATTGACTCAGACATAGACTTTCTCTGTATCCCATTTCTCATGTATCACATAAGGATGAGAAATCAGGGCCAAGCCAGATTTAAGCCTGAGCTACATCTACAGCACTTTAAACTCCACTGCCCTTTTAAGTTACTCACATGGAACATTTTAGATCCCACCCAGAACGCAGATAAGAGAGGGAGATAGTTAATCAACTTACTATGCTCAACAAGAACGGCTGTGAGAGACTGAAGGTACTCAGTGGCTTCACGAGTATTGCTGTGTGCCAAGTCGCTGACATTATCATTGCTGTTCTTAACTTCACCTTTGCCTGGATATGGAAGTGTGCTATTTGGGACAAGTTTGGGATATGATGCAGTTAAAATATGGGACACTCATTAAAATGTCCAGTTTTGTCACAGTTATTTCAGATATTCCCAAGCATTTGAGTTGGGCTTCCAATTTAGACCCATTTCCAACATTTGTTGATGGACATCTGAATACCTTCTTCCCCCCCCCCCCGCACGCTCTCACTGGAGACAGAAAACAGTACTTGAAGCAAGCAAACAAGGAGGGTGGTCAATGGTATAGCAGAACCTCATCTGGGAGAGAAAGGGAATTCTGAAATAGCAGCACTGTCCAGTGCAGTATTTTTATACACTCTGGTGTGAGACACCAATCAATCATGCTGTCAGTCTTCTCTCTGAGGACAACTTTTCATTTTCCCATCTCTACTCTTCACCTCCTCCAATCTGGCTACAGCCTTCTTCAACATGAATAAGCAGAACCATGCAACGCACTGCACACAAGATTCTAGCAGAGATGTGATGGATTAATGTTTGCTGATACTTACTGAAAATATTTTTCCTGGTAGACATTTGGTGTTTCACAGTTGTACCACACCTCTATGATCATTATTGACAGGACGTGAGAGGACTGTGTCTAGTTGTGATGCATTTAGTTTGTGATTCACTGGCATGTGAAACACTTTTTTGTTACCTGCCTCTTTCATGGGATAAAATCTGACCTGTTTATAGAAATCCTTTTTCTTTTTTCTGTGCTGTGAATAAGTCTGCACCTTGAAGTGAAGTTTCATTTCCACTACTCCAGCCTGCCAGCTTACCCTCTTTCACTTTCATGCTGAAGTTTATTTGAACATTGCTTAACTAATTAACCAAATATAGTTAGCTCAAGCTTTGTACTGAATTCTTGTCTCCTCTAGTTTAACTCCTTAAGAAATGCTTTACTTTGATCCAGATGAATTAGTGCTATAATATTTTCTTTCTTTAGAAAAACAATTACTTTCAGAAAAAGGAAACTAGGTTAATATACCACAATCTGCTTTTTCTGACCCTATACCATTTCCACGTTATAGTCATATTTAATTATCTTTCCATTTTAAAATTATTCTTACAACTTTTCATACTATTCACTCAGATTAACAGCCCTGGTTCCTGGGTCACTTTAATTCTCTTCCTAACTTCAGGCACTGCATTTGCCATTCTCCAAGAATGCAATGCTCTCTGAAGATGATGGTTAACTACAGTCTTAATTTTAAATTTTTTGGTAGTCAAAAGGAAATTATCCAATTCCTTCCAATATGAGCTCCTAACAATATTCAAAGCATTTTGTTGTATGGGCTTCTTTCCATCATTCTGATCAATTCCCTCATTTTACATCATACTTTGAGCAGGCAGTGTTGTTACATTTTCGTCACATAACTTCAAGTACCATTTGCAGGAAACCCCCAGAAAAAAAAAAAAAAAAAAAAAAACAAAAAAAAACAAGACCAACCAACCAACCAAAATCCTGATATCAGCTCAGTTGGTTAGAGCATGGTGCTACTAATGACAAGGTCATGGGTTTGATCCCTGTACAGGCCATTCACTTAAGAGTAGGAGTAAACAGTCCTTATGAGTCCCTTCCAACTTAAAGTACTCTGCAACTCTCTCCAACAAGGCCCATATGAGGTCCTGGAGCAATACCTGCTGATATGTCTATTCTTTAATTTCACAGAGATGTCAGCTGTGCACAGATAAATCCAAGCCATTCATGGAGTGGACATTGCTCATGAAGCAGCTTTAGAGACACCTGTTTTACAGCAAGGATGCCCAAAAGAAGCAATGGTTTTCCTAGGAACTTAATATGCAATATGGCAAAGCCACTTCTGAAATATTCAAATTTTTTTTATGGAAAGTGTGACAACTACTTTGTCCTACTGTGACAGGAGTGGATAAATATAAAGATTAGTTATTCAAATAGTTCTTGACATGGATTGCAGAGGATTTATCTGATATCTGTACATTTCAACACTTCCCCATATTAGAGAAGTAAATATAGAGGCTGCACTTCCAGAAAATTTGATAAAAATTAACTGACTCTCGTGCCTTTTAGAAGTGATTTGCAATTGCTTATTTTTCCCATGCCTTTTGTCATTTTATGCTTTTTTCCGTTCTATATAGGTCCATAAGTTCCTATTTCTTTTCGGTATTATGGATCCTACTTACCCAGCTGCCACATCCTGTCCTTCATAAAATATGCCAGCTGTGAAGTGGGGACCTCTGGGCCCCACTATATCCTTCAGTAAGTCTGAATGACCTATTTTCTGGTCACTGTAACCTGATTCCAAATAGATGAAGCAGAATTTTAGGCCAGCTTTCCTCTACAAGATTTGGAAATTTCTGCCCTCCCCTGCTTCCCTCAAGTTTTTGCCTTAACTGCTAAACCATCCGTGATGTTCCCAATAGTGTCTTCATTCCAATAAACAGGCTAAGCAAAATAAGATCCATATGGTCTGAAAAGCATCAGTTGACCTTTGCTGAACTATATGTGTAATTTTTTATTACCCAGGTAGCTTGTTACTGCAAGAACTCTGCCTATCTCAATAATTCTCCTGATTATGTGTAACTACAGAGTTCCCTAAGAAACTGGAAAAATAGTATGAAAGTCTGAAAGGAAAATACTTCTTTTTTTTAATTTTCTAGCTAATTATTTTTCCTGAAAATGTGAAAGGTTGAAGTTCCCACGCCCTCAAGATCTTGCCAATGTAGGAAAGCTCTAACACAGTTCTATACCAATATCAGTATAACTGTCTTTATAAAACTTGGCCAGTATGAGAATTCCTTCCTCCCTTCCTCCCTCCTTCCCTCCCTTCCTTCCCTCCCTTCCTCCCCTTCCTTCCCTTCCTTCCTTTCCTCCATGGAAATGTTGTAAACTAAAGCAGAAGAACAGAAAATAAATTTTAATTCTGGAGAAAAAATATCTGTAAATATGACCATTTTATATATAAAATTTCCCTAGTATCACTTACACTGGAATGACAGTCTTAGCCAAACTGTAAATTCTCTTATTTACTTTGAAGGATTTGTATTGACTGCTCTGTGTATCCCTGTAGCTTCTTCCACACCTGCTTGTTCTTCCTAAACTTGGGACATAGCCCTATGCAAACAACAGGAAAAACTAGAGGAAACTGACACAGCCCTCTCCCTTAGGCAGAGCTGTTTTGGGGGAAAACAGATTTTATCTATGAGACTTCCTTTATTTATAAAGTAGCTACATGCAAAATAAAGCCAGTTGAAGGAAATTGCTGGAGGAAAATGTGAGTGCCCTCTCTTAACCACTCACTCAGCACTGCTGTGTGGCCTTTCCTTTGAAACAGAAGCCCATGTACCTCACCCAAGGTGGTTTGAGAGCTGCCTTGGAAATCAAAGGAGCATCACTTCAGTTAAACACAGGCAGGAGCTTCCTCTTTTCTGAGAGCAATCAAGGTCTCACTGACTGTGTTGCCCAGGGTGTTCTGGCAATATTTGGATCCTCTTCAACTTAGAGGAAAATGTGACCATTAAGATGCCATGTTTGCCTCACAGGACTTACCTCTACCAACAAGAAACCAAGTGAGCTGTTCATTTGGCTGAATGAGCAAGCCAGGTTTAGATAGAGGTATAGGCAAGAAAATCCTGCAGTCATGTCCACACCCGTCATCGCTCATTAACAAATGCTGCAAACCATAATCAAAGAGGTGCTAACTAAGTCCCTGACTTTGGCTGTTTCTTGAAATCTTTAGGACCTCACATGCATTTATATGACTTTATTGATTCTAACAGTTTCAAAAGATGGTACAAGAGAATAGTCTGGTTTGGTACCTATTATGTGAAAACACACTCTTATGTGCCACTTATGTTTAAAGCTCTTTACAAAGTGATACTTCAAACTGCTTTTTCCATTACAGAAATAGAGACACAGGAGTGATTTGCCCAAAGTCATATAGGCAGCTAATGAAGGGCACAGGGTTATACCCACAGCTCCAGATTGGAGCATAGCACCTTGCTGTATGAATCATTTGTCCTCTTTTCTTTTGTGCACGTGCGTGTAGTTACTGAAATTATCTGCTTTTCATTTGCCAATGCACTGAACTCTAGGAAAGGAATCAGGAATCATCAGCTTGTGTTACAACTCTGAAATTTCAAAAGGTGCAATTTGTATACTAGGATTTGTTCATATTTTAATCTGTTATGCAAACAGTATTAACTTCCATAAATTTTAATTCTAAAATTTTATACCACATGCTGTCTTTCTGGATGTATTTGAATCTGTTTCATCTAGAAATTTCCTTAATATGTGAGGACGATAGAGCCTGTCAAAGTCATAATGGTAAATAAACTTATAGAAGTTATTTTCATGGTACATTTTCCTTTGCTTTCAAAGACATTTGGAGCTTGAAAAGCTTTTGGGTTTGGCCCCAGAATGATGTTACATCAGTCAAGCTTGTGATGTCAGTTTCTGATTGATTGTGACACAATGTTTTGTCACCATTGGACCAAAACATCACCTGTAATGTTCCACTATTTTCTCCTTCTGTTCATTGATTCCAAAACTATTAGAAAAAAAACATTGATCCTATAAGAATGGTGGTTTCATAATGGATGAATAATCTTGCTACATTATACTGTATTAGACTAGATCATACTGTATTACAAACCAAATACATATGACAAAAATTCTTCTTCGATGAAAATTTTCCTCTCTTTTAACCAGATCTTTTAATGTGCTTTCTCTCTTCTTGAATGTCTCTTCTGATGTATAGAAGCAATTCATATTTCTTAAAACTCTATAGGCAGAAATTAGATCACCAGCTCTTCCACATGAAATGCAAGGGAAACTTGCTTTTCACAGGATAAGTAACCAGCATATAATAAAAACATATACAACTTTCAGATGTTTTAAGGGAAGGCAACACCAAAAGGAAAGTCTTTGTTTCTTCAATTTGCTTTGAAAAGTTGAATATATGTTTATGTTTCTTATTATAACAGGTGCTAAAGTAGGAAAGGTTTTTTCCCTCAGCATAGAAATCTCTGACTACTGACAGTAACCAGTAAACAAAATGTAACCAGCACCCCTCCCTTCACCCCAAAATACCACCATCATCATCACCACCAAAAAACCCAAAACCAAAAAAATGGAAAAAAAAATCAAAATCACATGACTGAAAGACTGTCTTATGTTGTATGAGCTATGATAGAAAAGCGGCTTGGTTGGTTCTTGTTTGCACCCTATAGTTTTGTTTCAAATATGCAGGGTATAAAATGCTATTAAACATTGAATGACTTCTCTTGGAGTACAGTTCTTCAACTTGCTCTCTGAGAACCTGTACTAGGTCCTCTGCCTCTTTCTACATGGCTGCAGTGACAGAGTTATGTTTAATGTCTCTTGTTTCCTTTGCTTACAAGCTTTCCAAAGCTAATGCCAACCACTTCTCTCTAGACTCTTCACAAGTTGCAAGCTCTTGACTGTGCATGTAGATGAACCTGGCCATAACACCTTGCCAATGGTTATGTTGAAGTAAGTCCAAATGGATATAACCTCATCCATTTAAGGAACTGTACCCCCACTTCCTCCACCATTTCTACAGACACAGCAGTAGCACAGCACCTGGCTATTGCTACACCCAGCAAGCTCAAGAGAAGATTGTAAATCACTTGGTTAGCACATGTTGCCTGAACAAATCCCTAGGAATGAGATCTGGCCTGTGATCTGACGTCTAGCTTATGCTTTGTGTCTTTTTTAAAACTTTAAAAGATCAGGTCTTTTTAGGTACTTAGCCATGCACAATTTCCATCACTGGAGATTTTAAAACCAATTTCTAACCAATCATCAAGAAATATGTATAATGAGGTACAAATTAGCTCTCTGATAAAGTTGGAATCTAACAACTAAATGAACATAAATGCTGATATTAAGCATAGGAGATGGGCTTCTTCAGAAATGTGAACATATTTCAAGCTCAAATATGACTTATTTTGTAATTTATAAAAGTTTTATTAACAGGTTTTTATTGCTTATATTTGACTTGCTCTTCTTTTATCTCTGAGTTGTGATACATGTGTATCTGAAGTAGGTTAAAGCCACCAAATAAGGCTTTCTGAAGGGCATGTTAAGTTTTCCTGGGATCAGGTAGTAGAATCAGAAATGTTCTCTGTGAGATCAGCTCTGCAGTTCCAGGAAGGCTGTGTGAGTGTGTGAGCAAAAAAATACATCACTTTGTAGGGAGGAAATCTGCATAAGAAACTGAAGTGTTTTCTCTGAAAGTTCCATGCCCCAGTTACCCCATCAGAAGCAGTATGGGTTGCCAAAGCACGTCAGTGTGCTATATAGAGTCTGTACCACTTGCATTTCACACATGAGGAGAGAGGCACTGAAACTCACTTCTGCTTAAGTACCTGTGGTGTTTGTGGGGCAGACCATAATCTACTTCTCACTTTGACAGTCTTTAAGACTTCTCTGACAGCTCTGAAAACAGATCTCATTCCTGGCATATTAGCAGAACCAAAAGCAACAGTTAGATCTCAGCATTACCTACAGCTGATTTCACAGCAAAAGCAATTGTTCAGTCTTTAAACATGATTCAACTTAGACCTTCAGTCTCCCAGCAAAATGACTTGTTTATATGTCTGGCACTAACAAGTGCATGGTTCATAGGCTCACAGGAAAAATATATGTGCTGAAAAATGTTCTGTTGTGTGCTAACAAGTCCTGCACCTTACTGTCTAGTGTTCAATTACTGGTGTGTTCATTGAGAGCAAGCATGTTGTCTCTAAGCATTCATTTTGCCAAGCTAGAAAACACCCTCCTTTCTAGGCTCTTCTCACAAGTCACGTTTGTGATTACTGCAATCCTCCTTTCCCTGTGGCTATTCTTATTTCCATGTCTCCTGCCTTTACCTGACTGATTGTGACTGTACACAGGCATATATCTACATATAGCCTGCTGGCTGCCTTGCAAAATGGAGTTAGCAATCCCCTCTCCTTATTGAAAACATTTGCTAATTTTCCATGCTAATATCATAATGCTTCTTGACAGACATTCTAAAAATTACTATATTACTAAAAATTTTAATTATTACTCATTACAATATTACTAAAAATTACTCTATACAAATACATTTCTCATTTCCAAAGGATGGTCCTGAATTTATAGGAGAATTTCCTGTTTGCACCTTGCACTTTGTGTTATTTGCCCATTTTAATTATTTCAGACCTTTTGGTAGTATTTTTTTCTTTCTGTTTTTAATCTGATGCTGATGCTGCTTAAGCATGTATTATTTGTTCATATTATTAATATACAAGATTTTTACAAAATTGCTAATTAATTAGTAGTCACAAGTGGTCAGTTCCAAGGGAATATCACCACTCACTGCCTCCAGATGAATGCTTCCTCATCCAACACAGCCTATTTTCACAGCAGAACATTGATTTAAATATGCATTTCTAATGGTGTGGTATCTTCCTGCAGTCAAATCTTCTGTGTGGTCACAGTAATTAAGACCTCTCAGATAACAAGTACCTTTTTTATAGCTTACAAGTACATCACCCACCACTTTCAGAACACAGTAAAAGACGTGAGCTGTGCTGCATCTGTCAGAAATACACCATTATTCAGTCTGTACCTGTAAGCATGGTAATATTCTTAATAGTCTGTATTTGCACACATCAGGGCTATGTCTGCTGCAGCTTCCTCTTGCCAGGCCTCATCCCGACCCTCACAGGCTGACATCCCTTCCTGTCCTTGGCTGGTCCCCATCTCCAAGGAGGTTCCTGATACCCAGGACTGGGGCTGCCCTGTTTCCCCTAGCTACCTGGAATTCCTAACTGGGGAGGTGGTATAGGCTCTGGATGGTGAGGCCCTGCTGTGCCACCTCGGGGGACCACCACATCGGCTGTCCTCAGGGAACTGCTGGTCCTCACAGTGTCCTAGCAACCACTGGAGTTAAGATGCAGTTCTTTGGGGTCAGCTGTTTGCCCATTTCTGTCTCGACACGTTGTGTTCATCTATACATGTTTTCCATGGATCTGATATGCCATAATCATTTTTATTGCCCACATTTCAGCATACCACTTAAGCCAGTGTTATGAACAGGACCATCTGCACTTCAACATGCTACATTTCATGCTAGCTGGGGTTTGGAAGTGAAAAACTGTGCTTTGTTGGAATCAAAATTCTTTCACCCATTCTATCTGTCTTATATTCATACACATATAAATATGAATATGCTGCCAGATTTTCCCATTAGTTTTTAAGAGCTATTTTGTTTGAAGTTCTGCAGTAAAGAACTGTGAAATCTAAGCAGGGAAGAATTCAGTGATTCAAAAAACAAAAAATTGAAGTGTGCATTTAGGTTTGGATGCAAATCTGATAAGAGATCATCATGGTTCTTGTAATACAGGTGAAGGAATTGCAACACTTTCAATATAAGCCAGACAAGATGTCTTGTGCATGGGGAATGGCATGGTTTCAAGGCTCCCATGTCAGTATAACGTCCAGGTCTGTCCGGCGAATAAGCCACCGCACACAGACAGGAACATCATGTGCTTACAACCACACGTGTTTCTCGTTTCTGAGAAAATAAAAACTTTTTGTCTAGGCTAATTGGCCAATACTGAGACCAAATTTAAAGGTAAAGGATTCAGACAGTCTGGATATAGGATGTACATTGATTTGCATTGCATGTAGCAGGTGTTGAAACCTCTTAAAATTGCATTACTGAATGGTAACATTGTGTCACCTTTGCTTTGTACAAATGGAAAAAAGAAAGTTATATTATAGCTGCCCTTGGCTTTTTCAGAAATGGCTGCAAAATAGCCCTGTTCATCTCTGGGGAGGTAGCAAAGGAAAGGTTATTTGAGTAACTGTACACCAATGATAACAAGCTTTTGAACTTCTTAGTATCCAGATTCTCAACAGAAATCTAGGACAGGAATGGGATTGTGCCAAATCAGAGATTAAAGAAATACCACTTCACTAGGTTGCTGCAGCCACGAAGGCAGGGATTTGGAGTCCAGTCCCATGCTAGCAAGTACTAGAAAGGGGAGAAACTGCAATGCCAGGAATTTGGGATACCCAGTCCATCTGTATTTCTACTTACCATGTATGTGGGCAAGGCAAGAATGAAAAAAGAACTCTGCCTGTTTGTATGTTCTCACTCTGTTTCAGTTCTACAGGTCTGGCCAGACAACATCCTTTGCAAGCAAGGGTCTGCCTAAGGTTTGGTACTGGATTTTTTTTTTTGAAGAGGGAGTTAAAAAAATTATCCATTTGCAAATATAAGCTAAAAGCCAATTTCTAGGATGTTCGACGGCACCTTAGACAGCCACTTCAAATGTGAACCATTAATTCACCAGCGAAAGAGGCATAAAAAAAACCTAGAGGATGTTTTGTGGTTATCTGACAGACTGAATGTATGGCAGTCAGTGTAAAAGCCATATGATATGCATGTGTTACAGCATAAATGAGAAAAGTTGGTGGATTTCAAGTCAGAACACTCACCTGTTGCTCCAAAATTACCTTTTTTGCTATACCACATATTATATATGGTGACCCTGTCAAACGCCTGGTTAGCTGATGTGCAAGTAAATTTTTGTGGGCATGCAGTAAAATACTGTTAAACCTCATCTCTAACTTGTTAAGTAAAATGCGCAGTTCCTCCCAGCAGATTGCCTTGCAGGGAGACAGGGAATCCATCCTGTTCTGTATGGCAGTTGACTTCAAGGACATGCTCCGATCACAACTCCAGTCTGCATCCTGCCCTTCCTCTGCCCTTCAGAGAGCTCACTCCTCAGATCTTGCAATGTCCTCCCAAAGAGGGAAAATAAGCTTAAACTGCCACTGACTGGCACAGAGATACAGCTCCATCACAGTTCACATTACTAATTTCCCAGAGATCTAAAGATGTGAGAGTCAAATCAAAGCTACTGCAGCGCTGAATGCAGCAGTAGACAATTTTACAAAAATGAGAGTGTTCATACATTTGCTCTTTTTTTTTTGCTTCTCAGTCACATGAATAAAACCTTTGATTTCTGCAACCCTTTTTCTTTTCTCCTTGTTTTTATTTGCTTCCCCCTGCCCTCCATGCAGCAGATAATGGTGTTTTGGATAGAAACTGTGGGCTGGTTACCCTATTATGAACAGGGATTAGCATTATGCTAATGTAACAAAAATCTATCATACTGTCGGTGTCACCATTAAACTACTACAGTAAATAAGGTACTATGGTACTTTTCTATGGACCTCTTTATTTCATATGTTTTTTCCCTCCTCATATTATCTATATCCCCATAGAGAGAATAGTTCCCTATGAAAGAATTCACAAGGCTGTAGCTTTTATTATCATTTAAATTGCCATAAACATTAAGATATCACTGGTGACAACAGTAACAACTAGCCAAAGCAGGAGAGAAGTTGTATTTTTCCATTATCTGTTTCTTTTCATTTAAGTTTTCTGTCTGTCTTGAAATGAGAAAACAGTTCTCTTCTATCGTGAAAACATTTCACAATGTTCATTCTTCAGCATTACTCGAGGACTTATTTAAGGATATACTCCTCAATCTTACATATTTGTTCAAATAGGTAGACCACTGAAATCCATGGAATATTATAATTGTATAAAATTAATCTACCTATCTATATTCAGAATGGAATATTAAGTGAATAATTTTATTACAGTTGAGTAAGTCAGTACTAGGAAAAAATGTTTCTGATTTATTTTGCTATTTTTTCCTGCCTGAGTACTGGGCAGCCCATTCCTCAAGTTTATTGTTGCTTGATGAAAAATACAACGGGTGAACAAATCTTGAAAGCCAATTCTACAGCTATTTAACTTTACACTTTTTGAGTGGGTTGCTGACAGCTTGTTAAGTTCAGCATCAGAATAAGACTGCAGAGTCCTAGTCTAGAGCTGATGTTAAGTGACTCATTAAGAACACTTAACAGTCAGAATTTAGACTGTTCTTTAACATTGATTGATATAAAGCATATGATTTTTTTATTTCAATGAACACGAGTGTATTTTAAAGTCTACAACTCATAATAGCAAACACAAAATTGCTTTCTGAATACATTTTATTTTGAGCAAACCCAAATTATTCACCTGAAGATCTTCCTCTGTAAATTCCCGCAGATACAACTTGCTTGGTATGGAAATCCTTGTCCAGGAGAACTTTATCAGAGAGAAAGAACATTATGCTCTAATTACCAAAAAGCATTATGGTGATTTGAAGAAGAGTCAGCTTAACATCATCTCATCAAAAAGTTAAATCTAATTTTAGACTGAAATATTTTGACTCAGAAAAGTAATTTTTTATTTTTAACTTTCTTTTTTTGCTTACCTTCATTTTTTACTTTTCCAAACGACAGTTTTTCTAAGTATGACTTTTTATTAAATTATTTACCTAGCCAACGGAGTGGCAGAAGCTATTGAGATTTTGATGAAATGCAGAGTAATACACAAGGGAAACTTCCCAGGTAAGTGGGAATAAATTATGATAGTTTCTAAATTATCTCTCATCATTCAGAAAATATTTGACAGCTTCTCTGAAAACACTAGCACAATGATCTGCAGTTATCATAAAGGCAAATCTAATGTTCAAAGTTGTTAGGAATTGTATGGGGAACAAAATAGAAAATACCTTTACACTGCTTTATAAATCCATATCATACTCACATCTTTAACACAATCCAATTCAATCAATTTGGAAACAGTATGATGTAGTTTTAAAGTCATAGTAAGCATAATGAGGAATACAGAACAGAATCCATGTACATATAGGCTGTAGCTCTTAATTTTGGAAAAGGCAGGACTGAAAGAAGTCACTAAAGAGGTCTACACAATCTTAACTAGCAGACAAGCTATTTTGAGTGTAAGAACTAGAGGTGTCCCAATACTTTCACTAGAAAGAGCAACAAATAACACTGATTTACGCAACTTACAAATAAATTGCGAAACTCATTACTGCAAGATGTAGAGGTCAGTGTGAGTTTAAACATATTCAAAACTGTTTCAGAAAACTCCTGGAGAAAGACCTGCTAATGTGGTGTTAAATGTGATGGAAGTGGTACAACATATAGCATTTGACAATTCTAAAGAAAGTGGTTAAGGGCACTGAGGAAGAGCCACCCTCTCTATTCTTTGTTTCTTACATTCATTGCATGATCACTGCAACAGAGATGGCCTCAAATCATCACATCTCACACCAGCCCTTCTCTGTTAGTAAATAGCAGGTCTAGCAGGGCCCCACTCCTGGTAGGTTCATTTACAAGCTGCAACATGAAGTTATCCTCCATACACTCCAAGAACCTCCTAGACTGCCTCTTCTCTGCTGTGTTGAGTTCCCAGCAGACATTCAGCAGGTTAAAGCCTCCCACAAGAACAAGGGCTGACAATTTTCAAACATCCGCCAGCTGCTTGTAGAATAATTTGTCCCTCTCTTCATCCTGGTTGCGTGGTTTATAGCAGACTCTCACCAGGATGTCAGCCTTTCCCTCTGTTCTGACCCATAGGCACTCAACCTTATTGTCACTGACCTCAAGTTCTACAGAGTCAAGAGACTCTCTAATACGTAGATCCACCCCTCCACCTCTCCTACCTCACCTATCTCTTCTGAAGAGCGTGTAGCTATCCATAGCATCATTCCAGTCACGCAAGTCATCCCACCATGTTTCTGTGATGGTGGCTACATCATAGCCTTCCTGCTACACAATCGTTTCCAGCTTCTCTTGGTTGTTACCCATACTGTCTGCATTAGTGTACATGTACTTCAGCTGGGCTGCTGATTTCACTCCTAACCCTGGTTTACCATAGTTACATTCAACTCTAGAGAGCCTGGTTTCATCTCCTTTGCTCTTCAAACCTAGTTTAAAGCCCTCTTGATTAGCCCTGCCAATTTATAAGCTACAGTTCTTTTGCCCTTGCTAGGCAGATGAAGTCCATCTGTCCCTAGCAGGTCTGGTACCATAAAAATTACCCCATAATGCAAAACCCCCAA